>ML797540.1:24814-95250 GCA_009831015.1 Picea engelmannii
CCCCTGAAGTTCCTCTCTCCATCACCCCAATCTGGAAAATGTTTTTTGATGGAGCCTGTTCCCGAGAAGGCGCTGGAGCTGGAGTGGTTTTTGTGTCACCTGCTCAGGAAACCATATCTCTGTCATACAAATTAGAATTTGAAACTACCAACAATGTGGCAGAGTATGAGGCCCTTGTTCTGGGGTTAAGAGCTGTGAGGGAAATGAAAATTCAGGAAGTAGCAGTGTTCGGTGATGCAAAGTTGGTGGTTCAACAGGTCAAGAACGCTTATCAGGCTAAGCATCCTCAACTTCGGAGCTACAGAAATGAGGTGTGGGATCTGGTTGACAGTTTCTTCTCAGCATTTAACATTTCTTTCATCCCAAGAGAAGAAAACACAGTGGAAGATTCCTTGGCTACATCAGCAAGCAATTTCAAAGTACCCCTGCCACCCAAATTCAGATATGATATAGAAGTAAAATACATGCCCTCCATACCTGACAATGTTAAGCATTGGAAGGTGTTTGAGGACGATCTTGAGGTCAAGAGGTTCTTGGAGACTGTTGAGGAATTTTCAGAAATACATATAGACCAAGATGTCGTCTCAGGGGAAGAGCTCGATGGAAATAATTTTCTGAATAAGATTGCAGAACGTGACATTGTACAACTGCCCAACAATCATATTCCCAGAGGACTGGTTCCTTTGGAAAGGCTTTTTGATAGTAATGATGTGTCGATAAAAGGAAAGGTATCGGAGGAGGACGCTGGTACTATTCAGTGCAACATTGGGACCGAGAGTGAGCCCAAGTATGTCAAATTGTCAAAAAGCTTGACAGAGGAACAAAGGTCCGAATATAGTGGACTTTTGAGGAAATTTGCTGATGTATTTGCCTGGACCTACGAAGACCTCAAAACCTATGACACCTCTGTCATCGAGCATAAAATTCCATTAAAGGAGGAGGCAAAGCCATTCAGGCAGAAGCTGAGACAGATCAATCCCATGCTGCTGCCTATCATGGAGAGAGAAGTGAAGAAGCTGCTTCAAGCTCAGATCATTGTTCCACTGAGATATTCAGAATGGGTGGCTAATTTGGTGCCAATAAGGAAAAATAATGGAGAGATCCGACTCTGTGTAGACTTCAGAAACCTGAACAGAAGCTCGCGAAATGATAACTACCCCTTGCCGAAGATGGAACATATACTGCAGAGGGTGACATGAGCTTCCAGGATGTCCATGATTGATGGTTTCTCTGGCTACAATCAGGTCTCTGTTCTGTCTGAAGACAGGGAAAAGACAACATTCACCACTCCATGGGGCACATTCATGTATGCCAAGATGCCATTTGGACTAATGAATGCGGGGGCGACTTTCCAGCGTGCCATGGACATAGCTTTCGTTGGGGAAAAAGACAAATTTGTGGTCGTTTATCTGGATGACATCACAGTATTTTCAAAATCTGATGTAGAACACCGTCGTCATCTCAGGAAAGTTTTCTTGAAATGCAGAAAGTTTGGCATTTCATTAAACCCCAAGAAATCCTTATTCTCCATGCAGGAGGGAAAATTGCTAGGTCACATAGTATCAGCGGAAGGAGTCAGGATTGATCCCAGCAGAGTTGAGGCGATACAAGCCTTATCGATCCCGAGGTCTAGGAAGGAGGTCCAATCTTTCCTCGGTAAAATTAATTTCCTAAGGAGGTTTGTGCCTAACTTTGCTGAGGAGGTAAAGCTTATAACAACCATGTTAAAGAAAGAAAATGAAGTAAGGTGGACCCCTCAATCGCGACATTCCTTTGAACAAATCAAGAAGGCCCTGACTGAAGCTCCTGTGCTGATCAGTCCTGATTACTCAAAGGATTTCCTTATTTTCTCCTTTGCCTCACCTGACACAGTGGTTGCTGTTCTATTACAGACAAATGACAGTGGGTTAGAACAACCTATTGCTTACTTCAGCCGAACATTAAGGGATTCCGAAGTCAGGTATGACACTATGGAGAAGCAAGCTTATGCTCTAGTGAAAGCTCTCAAAGCTTTTAGAACCTACATCCTGCAGTCAAAGATCATCGCCTATGTCCCCTCGGCTACTGTTAAAGATATTCTTATTCAGCCTGACATAGATGGGAGAAGGAGTAAATGGATAGCCAAAATCCTGGAGTTTGACCTGGAAATAAGGCCGACCAAGTTGATCAAAGGGCAAGGTTTAGCCAAACTGTTGGCTGAAGCAAACTGCCAAGCGTTGGGAATAAGTTTCATCAACGAATGTTCAGGTATTCGGCAGGATCGACTGTCTGACATAGATCATCGAAAAGAGCCCCCGTTGGCTCAATGTCCTTGGTATAAGGATGTCATATACTTTTTGCAGGAGATGCGGCCTCCAGACGACCTGCAAAGAAGCAAAGCAAGAGCCCTGAAGCTCAAAGCAGTCAGATACTGCCTGATCGATCAAATATTATATTGGAAAGACCCCCTGGGAGTGCTTTTAAAATGCATGAGTCCACCAGAGGCCGAGATGATCGTGGCTGAATTTCACAGCGGCCTATGTGGAGGGCACCATTTCTAGAGAGCCACAGACCACAAAATCCTAAGGGCTGGGTACTACTGGCCTACCGTCACTGATGTCTGCAAAGGGGTCAGAGCCTGCATCAAATGTAAAAAATTTGCAGGAAAGCAGCAGCTCAGGTCTCTGCCATTAAATCCAGTGGTGGTTTCAGGGCATTTTTAGCAATGGGGCCTAGAATTCATTGGAGAAATTCACCCTCCCTCCAGTGGGCAGCATAGGTGGATCCTGACTGCTACAGATTTCGTTACCAAGTGGATTGAAGCTGTCCCCACCAGGAGTGCTTCCCACAAGGTAATCATTGGATTCTTGGAGGACCTCATCACAAGGTTCAGATACCCAAATAAGATTTTCACTGATAATGCAGCTGCTTTCGGGTCTGAGCCATTAGCCAAGTTCTGTGAGCAGTTCGGGATTAAGCTGATTCACTCCACCCCATATTATCCGCAGGGCAATGGTTTAGCGGAGTCCTCCAACAAAAGTTTAATAAGAATCATCAAAAGGCTGTTGGAAGACAATCAAAGGGCTTGGAACTCGAAGCTTAAGTTCGCCCTATGGGCTGATCAGGTGACTACAAAGAGAGCTACAGGCCTCTCCCCTTTCCAGTTAGTCTATGGAGCCGAAGCCGTTTTCCCTTCTCAGCTAGCCATCCCTGTAGCGAAATTCCTCCAGGACCATCAGGAGGAGCCTGATGACATGATCAGAAGGATTCATCGGCTAGTAGAGGTCCAACAGGCTAGGGAGCAGACATTGGACAGGATCCAGGACCATCAGCAGAAAATCAAGCAGGTCTTCGATAGGAAGGCCAAGAAGGAGCGGTTCCAGGTAGGAGACCTGGTACTGAAATGGGATGCTCCTAAACAAGATAAGGGAAAACACAACAAGTTTGAATCCCTATGGATCGGGCCTTTCAGAATCTCCGAGGTTTTCTCAAACAACACTTACAGGTTGCGAGATTTGGGAGGTGAAAAAGTTTTCAGCGGCCGAGTAAATGGGCATTTCCTAAAAAAATGTTTTGTTTGAGTCTTAGATGACTCTTTGTTATAAATACTGTCCTTTGTTTCTCAACTTGTTTTCATTTTTATTTTTGCAGCCTAATAAAGACTCCATAGCCCAACGGAAAGGCAACTGGAACTGCAGAAGGAGTTCTTAGAGCATCGCAGGGACGAATCTATCCCCCATGGAGCCTAATGTTAGTAACATTTGTGGTATCGGGATTTTAGAAGGTAAGAGGGCCGAGACCTTTCGAGTCTCGAAAGACCGATGGGATCCTAGCCGTTGAACTTGGCGGGACACGCGTCAGACATCAGAAGGAGAGTCAGGATTTCAGTTCATCGGAGGATCGGAGTTTCTGGAGGCAGGGAGTTCTTACATGAGTGAATCGCGATGCGTGATTTCCCGACTGAATCAGAGCCGTCCGTCAGCTGATGCACGTGGCGAGAGATCCCGCAGAGTCGGGGATCGGGGAATTGAAAGTCCCACGCACATGGCAATGGGAATCACGATATCCCGATACGCGATTTCCCAACGGAGCTAAGAGCTGTAGTGGGGGACATGTGTCAGAAGGTCAATCCTTGTAGGAAGAGAGCGCCCAGGCATCGACATATCGCGAACTCGGAGGTTCGTGGGTTAGAGCTGCAAAGATTTGCGTCCATAGTTGCGAGATCGTGAGAAGCGATATCCCGATAATCGCCGGATCAACGTGTGGGGACCGCAAGAGCAAGTGGAGTACAGGTGGCAAGCTTTGCACCAAGGAGCGAACCGTCGACAAGTCAGCGGCCATGAGCCATCGGGTTTCGGGGAATCGCAAGTTTCGTGGACACAAACATCGTGTCGTCAAGAACGTCGAAAACCCGATAGAAAGTTGGACCGCGGTCACACAGGGACAGGTCATATGGACTATGGTCTAGCCGGTAGGGGCTAGCTCCCAGGAGAAGGAGCTCATCGCACATCGGGATATCGGGTATCCCGGAGGCAAGGAACTCGCGCACTTCAAACTCGTGAATCCTGAATCCCCAAAAGCCCGAAACCTCATCGCACGCTTCCTTGCTGCCACGTCCATCCCTGTGTCATGCCAACTCATATTCTCTTCCCGACCCCTGTGTCTTGTCCACCCGGCTTGTACACTTTAAAGCTCGTGAATCCTGCCACATACATTTTCCCTATCACTTTCCCTCTGTCCATCCGTCCAAATGGCCTCTCCTCATCTCATATCTGCATCGAGCGTGTCTAGCTACCCCTGCGTGGTCACCATCCGTCCATCATTTTGTGTCAAGTCTCCCAGTCATCACGAAGGCCTCCATGTCCTGTTGATACAGAGTCGACCGAGTCTTTCCCGATCTCAGTAAGGCATTTATTGCAGTAGTTAATGGTGGTTGAACATCGTTTCCTCCATAAATGGAAAGCCCAGAAATGACTGTAAGCTTGTCAATTCATTCACAGGTCCTTTGGAACGCGATTGCGTCTGACTGGAGTTCACGAACGTCCAGAGACTGCATGCGCATTAAATGAGAAGACGCAATGTCTTCAATGTGATGTCTCGATTTAGCTTCCAGTGTTTTTGTTCCAAGTATATGTAGGCATTTCTGCCATTTTTGAAGGGATCGATGGTTGAGCTGAGCTCCCTGGTTGTAAAGTTTTAATGAAGCATTGTTGTTCTGGATATATATGAACGTTGGAGACTTCTTGCCTTATGGATGCCAGTTTCTTTCATGTCTTTGTTTACACTGTGTTAGAGCAGCTCGGAATTGGAGGATCCAGTCGAGCTGTAGCTATTATAGGATGATGTGGTAATGGATCACTGTAATAGTTACGGAGCCTCTAGTCAGTTCCTGTGAATGACTTGGAATTGGAGGATCCAGTTAAGTCTTCTTTCAGTTTCTTGAAGCCCTGAACCCAGGAGGATCCTGCGTCCAGAGTTTTTCCCCTACAAACCATTGCAAGCCTGTTGCTCATAGTTGTTTGTTCATCTTCTCCTAAGTCTTCCACCTGCTCATCTTTTAATCAACCCACTGGCTGAAGTTAGGATTCCAGACCTCCTCTGTTCTTTACGTACCAGACTCAGTCCCTGAGTTAGAGTGATACCTCCTAGAGCCATTATCTCCATTTGATCACCCCTTATAAACAAAACGTGACATAAAACTGATGGGCGTTGGGCTCTGCTCCTGCAAGCAATCCGGGAGTGAGTTCTGACGCTAACAGTTCCAAAAAAGGATCATGAGTGTCCCAAATTCCTATTTATTATTATCCTTCTGGTCTCTATCCCTAACAATATCTTTTCGATTTATAATTATTGTCCATTTTCCTTATTTCCTGGATTCTTTTACCTTATGAACTTCCTTCCTTAATTTAGCTTGGTCTTTGAGAATGAGGTCTTCATTTATAAATATTCCTGGCCCTTTTAAACTCAGAGATTTACTAAGTATGTTATATTTATGGTCATTACAATTTACTTTGACATAGATCAACCTATCTTTGTGATCAATTATTTTTCCTAGCCTCTTTGCTTCTATGAGGTAAGTTGTATCAATTTGTGATTTATTATTTAATTCTTCTTTTACTATTGCTAGCGTATCCTCCTCTTGTTATTCTTTTATACAAAAAATTATGAGGTTCAAGGTTCTTTTGTTACACTCATGGTCCAGTTCAATTATCTTATTCATTTCATCTTTGATGGGTTTGATATCCAATTTGTTTTCCATATTACCGAGGGTCTAATTGTTGGTTATTTTTTCTTTTAGCTCTTTAATCCTATCTCCCAAGTTGTGATTTTCTTCAACCCCTCCTTGGGTTGATTGTTTATGTTTTTCCATTTCTTGAATCCTATCCTTCATTGTCTGCAATTCACTCTTGAACCCTAAGAATCAATCCTCTATTTGAGTTTGAATGATATCTTTGATATTTTTATCAATCATTGCCTCTAGCTCTATTTGGAGTTTTACGTCTCTTTCTTTGCTCATTTTTTCTAATGATTCTAACTCTATTTGGATTTTGGCATCTCTCTCTTCTCTCCTTTTTTCTATTGATTCCATATAATTGTAAAGGATCTCTAGGGGATTTTGGGGGGTCTCCCCTTGTTAGGGTGAGTTTTTGGAATAGGTGGTGGAGTGCTCATACTGAAAAGAAGAGAAAAAAAAAATGTAACAATTATTATTTTGGATTAACTTTAAAAATGGATTTTTTTTTAATTGATAATAATGATATTAATTATTATCTCTCAAAACAACTTTTACTTATGAAACTTAAAATAAAAAATATTTAAATTTGTTTACGTTAATAGATTATAAATATATTTTAAATTAAAATTGAATCAAAGTAAAAAGTGATTCACCTCATTTCACATGTCCAATTTCTCAACCAGTTGAAGAAGCCAAAAATAATTTCCAAAAACCGCAGAGAAGTTTCAGAGAGACCAAGAGAAACTATTAAATTATTAACTTATCATTATATTATAATAAAAATATTATAGATAAGATGTATGATAAAATTTTGATAAAATTATAAAATATTGAGGAAGATGTATACTATTTTTATTTTAAATTAAAATATTAAAAAAAATCAAATTAATCAAAACATATATGATGAATTATTGTGTTTAATAAATTTAAATTAATAATAAAATAAATTTTTTATATAAATTATATTTAATTAATAGTAAAATAAGATTTGAATGAAGTTATAAAATGTTAAAAATACACCATGTTTCTAATTTCAATTTAAATAGGATATCCAATGATATTAATGAAAGAGAAAAAGTAAAATTCATCTTAAAAAAGAGGTTTTCTATACATTTTTTTAATGATCACATGAACTTGTATACAATAATGGTTGACAAGGTAATTTTAATGTTTTTATTTTTATTTTTTTATTAAAAAAATATATTATTTTAATATGATAATAATGATGATTAGCATTTATTGAGATTAAATTTAATAAATATCAAACTAAAAAAATAATTATTTGATTTGTTTAAAAAAAAAAATTAACATTGAAAAGCTTTTTAAAAAAGTATTTCTAAATCAATATAGTTTTAATGAGTTAAAAATTTAGGAAGGTAAAATTTTCGGCGCTATAACTCTGTTGAAACTCTAGATTTTCGACGTTGATATCTTTGAGGTCATCAGGCCTACAACTATGTCAGGGGAGGACCCCGACCCTCTACCAGGATTCAACACCGATAATGAAGCCTTCGAGGTTGGTTGGCTCATTGGGGAAGCCCTCTTCTTGTCCTACACACTCTTGTTTTGTCAAGAAGCTTGATCAAATTCTTGAAATCAATCTTATTTGCATCACGACTCGTTGTAAGGCATTGGTGTATGTAACTAAGGGACTAATAGGATAGTTCACTGGTCTTTGGCCACCTCCATGCCAAATGAAAACATGGTTAGCAAAGAACTGGATTCCTCTGATTAGGGGAAGGCTCAACCATTTATTATATGGTAAGGGATTCTACACCTTCCTTTTTTAATATAAAGAGGATAGAGAATTTATTTTTCGAAGTGGCCCATTCTTTTTCAAGACTAGGAAAATGTATTTAAACCCTTGGACACTCGATTTTGATTCAAAAAGTGATATTATCTCAGTTGTTTCGGTTTGGGTTTGTCTTCCCCACCTTCCCGTCCATTGTTGGGGAGATGACACCCTAAAGTGTATATGAGACTCTCTAGGAAAATATATTGATAAATTAGAGCCGAAGATGTCAATGTATGCCTATGAAAGAATTTGTGTTGAAGTAGATCTGGACAAAGGGCTTCAAGAAGCCATAAATATATCTTTGGATGGATGGACTCATGTCCAACAACTTGACTATGAAAAAATCCATTTAAGTGCAAATCTTTCCACGAGTATGGACATTTCGCAAGAAATTGTCCCAAAAATTGACAAGGGAATCTTGTTGCAAATGAAGAACAAGAGGAAGAATGACAACATGTAAGGAAGGAACAAAATACTAGAAGAAATGCAAGACAAAACCTGGGATCCCCAAACCCTAACCTCCCAAAAAAACCACCTCAAAAGCCTTCAACAACACCAAACCCTAAGGAAAATCGGCATAATCAGGGAAGTAAAAATTAACCAAAAAATCAAACAACTATTACCAATAGATTTGAAGTACTTAGATAAACTATAAAATAGAAAAGAAATGAAGGAACAAGATATCCAATTCATTCTTTGTCAAGCACTACCCCTCATGAGCTTGATCTTCGGGATCCTGTAAAAGAAGAGGAGTCTGAAGCAAAGGAAAACAATAAGGAAAATCCCAATGTAGAAAATCAGCTAGCCAATAAAGGCAAGGTAATTACTAGAGGGAAATCACGATAGGATTTGGACGATGGAGAAATACAAAATGAGAAAATTCAAAAATTAGGCAGAAAAACCATCCGAGATCACAAAGAGGAGGCAACTAATAAGTATAAAGAATTGGGAATACAACACTCCATTGAAATCTCAATAGGAAATATGGGGGAAAAATTAGCAACAAAGGAGTCGAATATCAAGCTCCCCCTATTCAAGGAGGGTGAACTTCCTCTTTCCATAAATAATGAGAATCCTCTCCTAGAATTGCAGAGGTTTTGGTAGAAGAGATAAAGTTGAAGCTCTTAGAGATCTCATCATAATGGAGAAACCTTATGTAATTATTTTGTAGGAGACTAAAATGGAGGATTATTAAAGTTTACACAATGGGGAAAAATATGAAGAATAGTCATGGAGTAACTATCAGTTCACTCGATTCCTCCGAAGGTGTCATGACACTATGGGAATCTTCTCAAGTAGACACAGAGGTAATTTTTTATTCAAATTATTGGATTTTGTGTGTTCTTTGATGTAGGAAAATATGGATTAAAGTATCTATTATCAATATATACATTCCAGTTAGATACATGGAATTTTTTTTTGTTGGAATTCATCGTTTGCTTCTAAGGAAAGTATATACCTCTCCTCTTATATAGTTTCAACTGATTTTAACACCATTTTGTATAACTCTGAAAAAAGAGGGGGAAGTTGTGTGCGTGAACCCATGTGGGAGAAAATGGAATATCTCATTTCAGACTGGGATCTTCGGGATATCAAACTGATAATAGGGAAATACACATGGATTAATAAGTGCTTGGGACCAGGTGACATTGTTTCTCGCCTTGACATATTTTTTATCCATAAAAACTTTTTTGTTTCTTCTCTCTCCATATTTTCAAAAATAATTCCCTCGGCTCTCTCAAATCATAAGTCTATTTCTCTCTCCTTAGAACCTCCTTAGAATTTTGGGCCAATTCCCTTTCGTTTCATTCTGCTTTGGCTCCAACATGAGAGTATAATTGTAGCACCCTTCCCATGGGTACTATGAAATAATATTTGCTAACTTAAACACATGCATCTAGTGTAAACAAAACTTTTTTCTTTCATACAAGAAATAACCTACTACATATTTACAACTCTTTTACAATTTTTCTAATGCTAAATATTCCAAATTTAATTTGAATCCAAATGTACGAATCTAAATAAGAGGATGAGATAAATAAGAAGTTAAATTTATGATTAAAATATTTAAATAGAAACATAACGAAATACGCCAAGTGAAATACCTTATCCCTAGTCTGTTGAAGATGACTATTTGGAATGTAGTCCTGTCAGTAGTAGGAAGGTGCTTGCAAGCATTCATTTTCTTTTCACTTTCCCAGAGGGAAACAATAGAATCCTCCCAGCCAACTTCCTAGCTCCAAGAAACCTTTCAATTTATTGTCCCTTCATGCCCATAACTCCAAGAACAACAAAACACATATGCTCTAAGAAGAATCACAAGAATTATATCTTCCAAGAATTATTTAAATTCTCCACAAACTCCAACCTCCCAAACCTCTCCCTATTTATCAAGTTTATATACCCCCTTCCCCAAGTCTCCTCAACCACCCTCATTATTAGCCATCAATCTCCCTTATCTAGATTTTTGGGAAAAGTTAAAATAAAACTAAAATATAAATGAATTACATAAAATAACAATAAATAAAATGAAAAATATTTGTTCTCATCTTAGCTTATAAATGCAAATTTACAATTTACCCCAAATGTACATGACAACCCACCATAGTCATTTAATTCATCATACCAACCATCAATCAAAGTCAAAGAAGATATTTAATGATACTCGATATTTTGTATGCAATATAATTTACATAGTCATTAAACCATTAAATTAAATAGTTAATAATCTAGTTAATGATTAATACATTAATTAATTATACTAGTGTACATGTGTAGGGTATGTGTGTGTGGCTAGCGAACACAAATCCTAAACATGTGCTAATGATAAACAAGTAATGTCTCGACTGCATAGTTCCTACATGATCACACTAAGGAATGTAGGACAACAAATGCATCATTTAGTGATTATAACTAACAAAACTACAATAATTCATCAAGAATTGATCTTCACACTTAGAATATCAAAAAGGAAATCATAATGAGTGTTTTGGAACCAAGTGAGAAATCAAGGGTGGAACGACTAATCCCATAACATTTTTCTCAACTAACATCAAATCATCCTTCCTTCCTAACATATTTCCATCTTCCATCCTATCCTTTCCTATGTTGGACTAAGCTAGAGCGTCGATTATATTGACCTAACTCCAGATAGAACACGTAAGTGGAAGTGTCATACATCTCGACCAATCTTACCCATCCGGTAACTGACAATCGACATCACACATATAGGGGAGCATGACTTCACATAGCCCTCCCACGACTCCAAGTTTCAGAGGGTAAATGGTGGGAAATACCTCCACGCCTCCTTATAGAACTAGGGTCAACACCCTACATCAAGCCACAGTGTGAAATTATTATTCTTAGAGTCACGTCATCAAACAACCACTTTGAGCAAGTGGTATGTCATGTTAAAACCACACTTACTGCAAATCATAGCAATATTTCGAATCATAAAATAAATATTAAGTGAAACTCATAGCATACTCTATCTTTTTTATGTCTATGACATCCAAGTTACCTCAACACTACAGTCATTTGGTTATCACATAGCTCATCAACATGTAGTTTAGTTCACCAATAACTCATATCCATGCATATACACCACAATTTCATATAAGAATCCATATATGTATTAATGTTCAATTAAGAAATGCATGTTTACATGTTTAAACAACTCACATAATGATCAACATCATGAACATATAACGATGAAAATAATATCAGAAAATACATAATTAGGTCTAGATGTACATATCTCAAATATTTATCCCAATCTAACTGGTCCCAAACAAATGTTAATAATTGAATTACTAAGATGAGTAAACTATAATGTTCTAACTTCCTAAAGCCAAGATATGGGGCATTACATATACCCACCCTTCAAGAAATTTTGTCCCGAAGTTATGGTCAAAATGCATGGTATTTACATTTCCTTAGGGTTAACTCTTGAATAATCATTATTTAGTCACTGCTTTGATTGTACTATCATAAGGTCATCTCAAAGTTACTACTACGTTAGCAATAAGGGGAAGACCCTTTATTATAAATTTTATTTCCCATCTTATTCTTTGTAATATTCATAGTTTTATTAACTAAGTCTTTTATGATACTGTTGTTCCAATCTTAATGATAAAATTCCAATTAACTATCATATACTATAAAAACAAAACTTTATAAAGACTTGTAAATTTAAGAGTTTTGTATTCCTTACTTTATATCAAAAGATTAAGTTAAACATCTCAAGAATGATTTAGTTTATTTGAAATTATATCAATCTTCAACCAAATTATAAATAAATAGGTTTTTATTATTTTCCTACACCTTGTGTAGGGTTATGGTCATTCACAAAATAAGAAAACAATTTAATGTCACAACTATTAAGTGTCTTTCCTAATAGCAAATCTTGTGCTATACTAGTCCTAATGGACCTTGACTTGATTAAAAACATGCTAAGTCTTTTAATATATTGATTGTGACTGACCCTATTTGGCAGGCACCCTACTATGTCTCAACTCTATTTTATTACCCCTCGTAATTAAATTAATGAAAAACATGCTTCACTTATAGATTTATTCTTCCTAAGTTCTATATTAAAGTATAGTCTACTAGTTTGACTCCCAATTAGAACCTTGACTCATCATTGATTCTCTAGTTACGTGTATCTTGTATTGAGTTCAATATAAATTTCATTAAGTCGTATATACCATTCCACCCGAGATATCTTGATAGTTATAAACAATCATTATTGACTTTGATTATTTCTCTAGTTTGACAATACACATGACACCACTCATTATTACACATTTAAGCATATTGTCACAATATTTCTCTTTTCATCCTAAACTCAAGCTCTAGGTTCACAACATAGGCCCAATCCCAATATCACCTTGAATGTTCATAATAATGTGGAACTAAACATAAGCATCCACGACAATGTTATGTTTTCAATATCACCATACTAACCTAGGTAATGATTAAATATAATCTACAACTTTTGTTGTGGTAGACTCAACACTACACTCTCTCTAGGGTCAAGACTCTTTCACACTCATACTTAAGTATAAAAGTGACCCAAGTGTATAAGCTAATCTCCTATGCTAGCTAAATTCCAATGGTACACCACACTAAATTCTCCATCAATTAGGTGTTGTTTTTTTCTTTTTCTTTTTCTTTTGGCCCAATAGTAAATTGCCACATGACCTTCCCTCCTTCCTTATCTGACAACAAGTATCACTAGAAAAGTCACAAATCTTCTCACATGCACATCATATAATACACAAGAATTAGGAGTAGGACTCATCACTACTTGTCGCTCCTAACATAATCACTAAGGAAAAATTAAAATTTGTTGACCTCCTCATGAAGCCCACCGCTTCCTACCTCGCACATTGTCATTGTCTTTATTGCAATGATGATACATTCTTCACTCTTAGTAATGTTGAGATTAGTTACTTTAGTTGATTCTAACCAAGCCCTATCATCCACTCACATAGTGTTCTTTAACATTTATTAATTCAACGGATTTTCACATTTATTTATCTCGTAAATATGAAAAAGAAATCTACTTTGTTTACCCATACAATTTCATATTTTCCACATTCTAAATAATTATAATAGTTTTAATATAAACATATTTATTATCTTTGTCTCTAAATGCCTCATTATATCATTATATACTTCTCTTGCACATCACTTATCATTAATGTGTTTTAAACGGTACAACATCCTCTTCACATCATTTCCTATTAACTACTATATCTATTACTATTAACTAATACCATTATCTTTATTTTGACCCTTATATATATATATATATATATATATATATATATATATATATATATATATATATATATAATAATAATAATAATAATAATAAACATTTCACTAATATATTGGTTTTGAAACAAAATTACATCAAATTTCAATTATATATTGGAAAATAAAAATAAAAGAGAAATAAATAAATAAATAAAAACATAAATAAATGTTATTTAAAAATTATCATAACTAATAATAATAATCTTCTTTTGAATTTTACCATCAAAATTCTCTAAGCAAACACCCAAATTGAGAATTTTGTCATTTCTATGTTGATTCCATTATATTGTATAAATTAAATATGTGTTATTCATTCTCTACAAGCATGGATAATATCTTTATAATTTTAATAAATAATAATTATTACTATTTTTTATAACACAATTATATATTTATATTTCTATTAATCATCCTTTTTATTTCTTCATTTACAACTAACTAAAGAGAAACTATTACAACTTCAAAATACAAGTTGACTACATAGGTTGGTTTTTCATCATTTAAAGTTAAAAAGGATTTATGGTTGACAACTTTGTCTCAAACATGATAATTAAAGTTGATATTCTCTACTCTACCAATTTATGTTGTACAATGTTTATATATATATATATATATATATATATATATATATATATATATATATATATATATATATATATATATATATTTTTNTCCATGGAAGGTTAAGTTTTTTTTTATTATATATTTTATTTTATTTAAGTGTGGGATTATCATTATTATATTATGTTGTATTTCATTAGGATAAGTTTTCTTTTATTATATATTTTATTTTATTTAAGTGTGGGATTATCATTATTAGATTATGTTGTATTTCATTATAACATGTATTTTTAAAACAATTTTATTATTATTATTATTGTTTTTCATATAATAAAGTTTTTTTTATTATATATTTTATTTTATTTAACTGTGGGATTATCATTATTATATTATGTTGTATTTCATTAGGATAAGTTTTCTTTTATTATATATTTTATTTTATTTAAGTGTGGAATTATCATTATTATATTATGTTGTATTTCTTTATAATATATATTTTTAAAACAATTTTATTATTATTATTGTTTTTCATATAATAATTAGTGTGTAATAAAAATTTAAACTTTACATTTACTTGAATGTTATTATAAATGCTACCTCTACTATTATTGTGATTGAAAATGGAAATTTAAATGTATTTTACATTACTCTACTCCATTCGTAAGAAAACTTTATGCACTACATATTAAATATATTTTTAAAATAAAATAAAAATAAAGTTTATTTATAGGCACACATAGCAGTAATTGCATTTAACACAACAATTGAACTAATTTTAATATATAATAGTTTAAATTTGATTGCATTTATGTAAGTGATTCAGTCACATTCATTTAGGTTAATATTTTCAAAGAAGATAGGAGAGAAGTCATCTTTTAAGTGCACTACACCAATCAACATTTATGAGGTAAATTTTAATAATTAAGATAACGAAATAATTGTGCTCTTTCTTGTCAGTTAAGAAGCATAAGTTTAACAAATAGCTTGAATGTCACCATCATGCATTGATCCATAATTTGATTAAATGCCTTTCACTTATTCTCTTTCGTGTATTCCCGAGACAATTGGAAAATGAGACTCTATTTTTGAGTAGTTTGAAATGCACTATTTTCCACGGATTGAGAAATCAATGTCCATTAAGGTATTTGCCACCATTAGAATGTAAGATGGTGATTTTAGATGACCCATTTTTTTACACAAAACTCAGTTAGTTATTTATTCAATTCGTTGTTTATTAGATGTTATGTCAAAGCTAGAGAAAAGTTCATAGAACAAATAGCACAGTAACGTCTGGGCATAAAAAAAAATTGCTTTTTAATTACATGCATCAAGAACAATAATTGTAGCACCTTTGTCTTTGCGAGTGTTCATCTTAGACGGTGGAGTGATGACAATTGTCTGAACCAACTGGATGGAAATGTCTTATCCAGACGAATTCCTGCAGAGATTGGTGAGTGTTCATCTATGGCTTTGTTGAGTTTGGCACACGATAGTTTGACTAGAAATGTACCCAAGGAATTAGCCAAGTTGTGTTCCCTGAAAATTATTAATTTGGAAATGAACATTCTTACTTGATAATTACCCCAACAATTAGGGAACTTGGGTCATATTATCAGTAAACATTTCCCACAACAAACTTAAAGGGAGGATACCAACATGTGGTATATTCAATATATTGAACATGACTTCACTCGAAGGAAAATGCATGCCTATGTGGATCAAGAGTGAATGTTTCTTGTCCCATGGTTATGCCTAAGCCAATAGTTATAAATCCAAATTCAAGTGGGATTCCAACCAGAGGAGGGATTCAAGTGATTAAATCTAGACACAACAAAATTGTTCTTAGTGTTTCTGCAATAATTGCAATATGTGCAGCAACTACAATTGCATTTGGTGTGGTTGCAGTGACCATCCTGAATATAAGAGCACGGTCCAGTTCAAGATCGATGAATCTTATGCTTGATATATTTTCACAGTCCTGTCCACTAATATGATTCTAGAAAAATTGGTTATGTTTACACCCAACTCGAACCATGCATCTGAGGATTGGATGACCAGTGCTCATGCATTGATTAACAATGATTGTGAGCTTGGAAGGGGAGGTTTTGGGACTATGTACAAAGTAGTCGTAGGGGATGGGAGGATAGTTGCTATAAAGAAGCTCACGGTTTCTAGTTTGGTTAAATCAAAAGAAGACTTTGAGAAGGAGATACAACCTTTGCATAGAATCAAGCATTTGAATCTAGTGAATGCCACAATTACAACTTCTCATATATGACTACATTCAAAGTGGAAGTTTGTAAAATGGACTTCACGAAAGATCCCAAATAGATCCATCATTAAGTTGGTCAAGTTGATTTAATATATCTTTGGGGAATGCAATGGGGCTTGCACATCTTCACCATGCTTGCAGACTTCTATTCATACACTATAACATAAAATCCAACAATATTTTTTTGGATGAGAATTGCAACCCTAAATTTGCATATTGTCCCTTGCAAAGTTGTTTCCCATGCTTAATATATACATTCTAAGTAGAAAAATACAGATTGCATTAGGATATATGACACTTGAATTTTCATGTCAGAGCGTTAAACTAATGAGTAAGGAAAACAAAGTGAGCGTTGAAAACTGTTCATGATGCAACTAAAATGTTTGTGGCAAATTTATGGAGGGGTGATAGGCTGGCTGAGTGTTGACACTGCTTACTTTGCAAGATTATTGCAACCAGGACCAGGAATATTTTTCAAACTTATTGGAGAAAAAAAATCACGACAAAGGTGTTTGGTGATGGTCTTGTTCATTATTCAACCTCTCTTCTACACCTACAAACTACTGACATTGGGCTTCTTGTATGCCAAAAAAAAAAATTAATCAAATGAATGGAAAAGAAATTGTTTGTTCCTTTTTTTTAACCTTTCATTAGCTCTGCCTAAATCAAATCTAGGGTTTTAGTGCTCTTCTTTATATAAAATCAGTGAAGATTTTTTAGCATGAAACCCACTCATAGTAGCTCAAATCCATTGGACAACAATCGTTGCTCCCTTGACCATTTCATTTATGACATGTTGATGCATCACTTACGAAATCACCCACTATCATTAGACCAGGTGTGCTCCCAGTCCGTTTTTTTATGTTTGGTCACTAAGATGCCATTATCATTATCAATGATTTACACATTCACTACCACCATCACACATCACCCATTCTTCTCCAATTTAACAAATCATACTCTCTCTTTGTTTGTTTATGAACACTTCATTTATTCATTTGGCTATAATTCATAAGTCTAAAATTTAGCAACTATTTTCTGGATTTGTTGTTCACATACCATAAATTTCTTTTCGGAGCTTCATTTGTCTTTCAAATTTATGTGGCTACAATTCATAAATCTGAAATTTATCATTTTATAGTTTGGTTTCATTTAGAAAAACACAATGTAATCATTGTCCCCTTGGCCTAGTTTTATAACCAAATCTCTGATACCAAATGTAGCACCCTTCCTATGGGTACTATGAAATAATATTTGCTAACTTAAACACATGCATCTAGTGTAAACAATTTTTTTTTCTTTCATACATGAAATAACCTACTACATATTTACAACTCTTTTACAATTTTCCCAATACTAAATATTCCAAATTTGAATCCAAATGTACGAATCTAAATAAGAGGATGAGATAAATAAGAAGTTAACTTTATGATTAAAATATTTAAATAGAAACATAACTAAATACACCAAGTGAAATACCTCATCCCTAGTATGTTGAAGATGACCATTTGCAATGTAATCATGTCAGTAGTAGGAAGGTGCTTCCAAGCATTCCTTTTCTTTTCACTTGCCTAGAGGGAAACAACGGAATCCTCCCAGCCAACTAGGAGCCTAGCCGACTTCCTAGCTCCAAGAAACCTTTCAGTTTCTCGGCCCTTCGTTCCCGTGACTCCAAGAAAAACAAAGCACATATGCTATAAGAAGACTCACAAGAATTATGTCTTCCAAGAATTATCCAAACTCTCCACAATCTCCAACCTCCCAACATGCTCCAACCTCTCTCTATTTATCAAGTTTCCATACCCCCTTCCCAAAGTCTCCTCAACCACCCTCATTATTAGCCATCAACCTCCTTTATCTATATTTTTGGGAAAAGTTAAAATAAAACTAAAATATAAATGAATTACATAAAATAACAATAAATAAAATGCAAAGTCTTTCTTCTCACGCTAGCTTATAAATGCAACTTTAGAATTTACCCCATATGTACATTACAACCCACCATAGTCATTTAATTCATCATACCAACTATCAATCAAAGTCAAAGAAGATATTTAATGATACTACATATTTTGTATGCAATATAATTTACATAGTCATTAAACCATTATAAATAATTAATAATTAATACAATAATTAATTATACTAGTGTACATGTGTAGGGTATGTGTGTGTAGCTAGAAGACACAAATCCCACACATGTGCTAACGATAAACAAGCAATGCTTCTAGTGCATAGTTCCTATATGATCACAGTAAGGCATGTAGGACAACAAATGCATCATTTAGTAATTATAACCAACAAAACTACAAAAATTCATCAAGAATTGATCATCACACTTAGAATATCAAAAATGAAATCATAATGAGTGTTTTGGAACCAAGTGAGAAATCAAGAGTGGCACGACTAATCTCAGAACAGTTTTCTCAACTAACATCGAATCATCATTCCTTCCTAACATACTTCCATCTTCCAACCTATCCTTTCCTCTACTGGACTAAGCTAGAGCGTCAACTATATTGACCTAACTCCACATAGAACCCATAAGTGGAAGTGTCATACATATTGACCAAGCTTCCCCAACAGGAAACTAGCAGTCACCATCACACTTCTAGGGGAGCATGACTTCACACAACCCTCCCTCAACTCCAAGTTTCAGAGGGTAAATGGTGGGCAATACCTCCACCGCTCCTTATAGAACTAGGGTCAACACCCTACATCAAGCCATAATGTGAAACTATTGTTCTTATAGTCATGTCATCAAACAACCACTCTGGGCAAGTTGTATGTCCTGTCAAAACCTCACTTACCACAAATCATAACAATATTTCGAATCGTAAATTAAATAATAAGTGAAACTCATAGCATACTCTATCTTTTTTATGTCTATGACATCCAAGTTACCTCAACACTACAATCATTTGGTTATCACATAGCTCATCAACCTGTAGTTTAGTTCACCAATAACTCACATACATGCATATACACCACACTTTTATATAAGAATCCATATCTGTATTAATGTTCAATTAAGAAATGTATGTTTACATGTTTAACCAACTCACATAACGATCAACATCATGAACATATAACGATGAAAATGATACTAAACAATACATAATTAGGTCCAGATGTACATATCTTAAATATTTATCCCAGTCTAATTGAGCCCAAACACATGTTAATAATTGAATTACTAAGATGAGTAAACTATAATGTTCTAACTGCCTAAAGCCAAGATATGGGATGTTACAATAATTTCCCTTGTCAAGGATTTATGGAGTCTTTCTGTTTCAAGCTCCCCCAACTATGTTTGGGAAAGTAAGTTACGCTCAGGCAGGAACACAGAAGGTTCTCATTAGTATGATGCATCATTGGTGAGCCTCTAGTCACTTCCTCCACACATCTCTTGCTTAGCATAGTAAAATCCTAGGCCACATTGTCTATTCCTAAGGAGTCAAGATTGATACAAAGAGGGGGGAGGAACCTCGTAGATTGGACATAAGGAGTTATTGAACGTTAGGAAGATGAGGAATAATTGTGGTGAGTCTTGATGCATGCAGTTGGGCGCGTCTCATTAGGATTAATGCCCGATGAGGGTTATTGGACTTATGATCCAGTGATTTAGTTGCTTTACCAGTCCCAACTTTCTTTTGAGTTCCATAGCCTGAGCCCATTGATCATTGAATCAACTATGTTGGCTGGTGGTGTGTACTTTCTATTTTGTTTGTCTCATCTCGACTTCACTTCTTTAACAACTATAATTCACTATTCAACTCACTCGATGGTTGGGGCGGTGGGAAAATACACATATATTTGATTACATTAGGAATACTTTCTTTTGTTCATATGAATCTATGTTAGAATGCAGAAAGTGAAAGGGGTACTTACTGTTGCTATGTTCATCATTCCAGGTATGGTTATAGACTTTAAAAAGTCTTTCACTTGCTCAACATGCCTTCATATTTCTCCCCACCCCCTATCTTCCACTTTCTAGTGCCTTCTTCGGGTGATATTATCCTGGTCTTATACCAATGTTGAATTATATATGTCACACAGTTAAGCATGCCTTAAAATTATGGGATAAAACCTCTTTTGTACCCCCATATTAGGTAAGATTTAATATAATCCAAGATCTAGAGAATATTCAACAAACAATGGAAGAAAAGGAAGTGACAAAAAATGTCTTACAACTAGAGAGGGATGCTATCAAAATGTTCATGTTGCCTTCCAAAAAGAAGAAGAGGAATGGAGGCTGAATTCATGAAGACTTTGGCTTCGATCATGGAATAGGCACACATCATTCTTCCACAAAAATTCCTAGTTCATGAGGAGGAAAATACATACAGTAAAATCCAATTAGAATCTGGGAAAACAACTCATAATTTTGAACAAATTAAGGAGGAAACTATACAACATTATGGGAATCTATACTCTTAGGAGAATGAGGAGGAAGATGACATAAGTATGCAAGACATGCTGAAAAACATTCCAAGAAGCATATAAAAGGAGGAAAACAAAGCCATTCTTAGGGAAATAGCATAAGATGAATCTGTTCAAGCAATATGGTCTCTAGAACATGACAAATCCCCTGGTCCACATGGATTCTCCATCCCCTTATTCAAATTCTTATGGGAGACGATCAAGTTTGATCTAAAAATAATGCTCAATTACAATTTAAAAAATAAAAAGGTGGGATGTGCTACGGACTCTACATTCTTGACCCTCATCCCCAAGGAAGTCAATCCAACAAATTTCAATCGTTTTCGTCCAATATCCATGTGCAACTTGGATTAAAATTCTCACCAAAATTATTGCGAACATAATAAGACCTTTGCTCCCCAAACTAATCTCTAGTAATCAAGATGGATTCATGGAAATTAGGAAAATGTTAAGCCCTAAATATTGGCACATTACCCCTTAATTGGGGCATATTACAGTAGTATTGTTATTTCATTTATGTCGGCTTGGGTCCATTAGTTGTAATTGTAACTCCTAGTATCCTATATATACCAATGAGACCTTTTCATTTGGAAGCATATGGTATTTGTAAATTTATGTGGTCTATAAGGAAGTTTCCCCCTCAAAGAGGCTTATTATCTAAAATTCTCTCTTTTTCAAGGCGTTGAGTACTTATTCTGAGGTTTTTTATGCTATTTTTATATTTGGTTCTTAACATTTGGTATCAGAGCTCAAGGTCTTGGGTTTTCACTACTGCGTCTGAGAAACCTTGGAATTTTCACTATAACTTTTTTTCTACGACATTTCAGAAGGAACCTCTTGGAGTATATTTAAAATATTGATCAAGGTACGTGAGGTTCATATTTCAGCTCTTAATGCCTTATACTTTCGGAGATATATTATGTGTAAGATAGGGTTCTATAATCATCATGAATTTAGTCATCGCATAATTTTCGTTATAAAAGTTTTACTGTGATGTTTCGAACCTTGAAATCCGGAGGATATTCATAGAAATTATCAAGGTATCTTTGATAAACATTTCATCTTCTGGGTCATCCTAATTTTGTAGATACACTATGTGTAACATAGGGTAGTTAACTAGTCATATTAACTAGTATTAAACAAGTTTTTTGGGTAAAACAATGATATCTTCTTCAATGAGTATCCAAATTAAGTGAGACTAGTTGCATTGGATAGTGGACAGTATGTAGTATTTCTGGTGCAAGTTTCATAATCAAATATAATATATTGTGCTCTTGGCACGCTTTACAAGTACGTTCTCCTGGAAGGGCCAAAAATCAACAAGGTGTGGGGAAGTGACCATAACTTCCACTTGGCACATCCAATTTTGATCATACATGTGACATTGCAGAGAAGACGTATCATAGAACTACAAAACAAAATTTTCAGATCTAGAAGGTCCGAAATTTTGGACATACAATAAAAGAAAGATCATATAGTAGAACCACCCAAAAATCAAGGTTTAAAAGTGATACTTAGCCAGCATGCCAACAAAAAAGGGAACTTCCACACCAAATAATCCTTCAAACAATACTTCTTGGACTCTTTATGAAGGTGAAGAAATGCGTGGGGACATAAATGATTTACAAAAGAAGGAAGTAACAAAATATGAACTACAAGGGATGATGGATTCAACTGAAGCTAAGTTGGAAGCAACAATGGATACTAAGATGGATAGTTTAAAAAGGGAGATCATGGAAGGATTGAAAAAATTGTTAATAGAGAGGCCACCTGAAAGTGAAAATGTATCCCATGAAATTCATGATGAGGACACAAGGAAGATGAATCAAGACTGAAGAAACTCCAACTTTGGGTTGAATACCAACCACTTTCCTAAGATCGATATGAGGAAGTTTTATGGCAAGGATCAAATCACATGGATACTCTATATGGAACAGTTCTTTGATCTACATGATGTGCCACACACACAAAAGGTACGAATTGCATCTTTATATTTAGAACCGAATCAATTTGTGTGGTATCGATGGATTTGTTCTTGCAAATCACTTGTCACTTGGAAAATTTTCACGGAAGAAATGATAGCACACTATGAGGATACAAGGAGAAATACCTTCTTCATCCAATTGATAAATCTCAAGCAAAAGGGTTTAGTTGCGGAACACATTGAGAAATTCCAAAGATTGAATATAAAGGTAACATATATTCTAGATAAGCACCTGAACCTGATTGATATAATCATAGAAACTTTAAAGGATAACATTCAACACGAGTTTCTCTTTTGGGAACCCAAATCATTGGAGAATGCGTTCAGGGTGGCGAGAAATGTTGAAATTAAAAATATGGCTATGGCTACTAGAAGGACCACTCCTAAAATCTATCAAGAGAATAATGTTCTTTCCTCTAAAACAACTCAACCTACAAGGTTGACACCTCAAAAATTGGAGGAAACAAAAGCAAAAGGTTTATGCTTTAATTGTGAAAACAAGTATAGTAATGGACATAAGTGTGGTGAGAATAAATTATTCTACATAGATTGTGAAGAGGAATAAGAACAAGAACAAGAACAAGAACAAGAACCATCTCAAGATGAAAATGTAGAAGATATTTCTTCTGAAGAGTTGAATCTCACCATATCATGTCATGCATTGGTTGACATTAACACTCCTCAAAACCTCAATATTGAAGGATATATCAAAAAGAAAAAAAGCTAATAGTCCTAATTGATTCTGGTAGTACTCATAATTTCATTCACTATAAATTATCCAAAGCTCTCAATTGATTTATATATCCAGCGCCAGAGTTTCAAGTAATGATTGCATATGGAGGAACTATCAATTGCTAAGGAAAATTCCATAAGATCAATCTTTCTATGGGGGAATATGTAATGAATGTTCCAATTATTGCTATACCTATGGGTGGTGATGACATCATACTAGGATTCCATTGGTTTCAATCATTGGGAACAATGGCTTTTAATTTTCAAGAACTTTTCATGAAATTTTCATTGGAAGGAAAGGAAATTGTCTTAAGGGGTATCACAGGGAAACCCAGTAAGGTGATAATCTCTAATGGCATGACAAAATTATTCAAAAAGGGGCATCATGGTGTAATTGTACAACTATGTTCACTATATGTTCAAACATCTAAGCCATCTATTCCTCTAGATATCCAAGGGATCATTCATAAGCATTCCAAAGTATTTGAAGATATTCCCAAAGGTCTTCCACCCACTCACAATCACAATCATGATATTCACCTAATTCTTGGGTGTGTTCCTCCTAACATCAGGCCTTACAGATAACCTTATGCCCAGAAGAGTGAAATTGTGCGTATGGTTGAAGAAATGTTAGAGGATGGAATTATTAGACCTAGCCAAAGTTCTTACTCTGCACCAGTTGTAATGGTACTCAAGAAAGAGGGCTCATGGCATATGTGTCGAGATTATAAAGAGCTCAACAATATCGCTATTAAATATAAGTGTCCCATTCCCATCATTTATGAATTGTTAGATGAACTACATGGAGAAATCTACTTCACAAAGTTGGATCTTCGTTCAGGGTATCATCAGATTACAATGAAGGAAGCAAATATCCCAAAAATAGCATTTTGAACTCATGAAGGCCATTATGAATTTTTGGTCATGCCTTTTGGCCTTACAAATGCACCTTCCACATTCCAAGGGTCGATGAATTCCATTTTCAAGCCCTTCCTTCAAAAATTTGTGTTAGCATTTTTTGATGATATACTAATCTATAGCAAGCCTTGGGAGGATCATGTTCGACATGTTGACAAGGTGCTAGAACTATTAAAGGAGCAACAACTATATATCAAACCATCCAAATGTTTATTTGGGGTGAAGGAGGTAGAGTATTTGGGTCATATTGTATCTCATGAAGGTGTCAAGGTAGACCCTAACAATATTAAGGCCATGATGGACTGGACGATTCCCAAAACATTGAAGAATCTTAGAGGATTTTTGGGTTTGATAGGTTACTACCGCAAGTTTGTTCAGAACTATGAAAGAATAACAACACCTTTAATAGCATTAACTAATAAGGATGTGTTTTCATGGACTCCAGAGGAAACTCAATCTTTTGAACAACTTAAAGAGGTGATGTGCAAAGATCATGTCTTGACCACACCAGACTTCACAAAAACCTTTATTCTGGAATGTGATGCCTCAAGAAATGGTATTGGTGCAGTTCTAATGCAAGAAGGAAGGCCCCTTTGCTTTTGAAAGTTGTTCACTCAAGGGAAAGGACTTACCAAACCCATTTATGAGAAGGAAATGATAGAAATACTACATGCATTGAATCAATGGTGCCCTTACCTAATAGGTAGGCACTTCAAGGTCAAAACAGATCATGATAGTCTTAAGTACTTTTTGGAACAAAGACTATCTTCAGAAGAACAACAAAAATGGGTGACCAAGATGTTGGCTTATGATTTTGAAATCATCTACAAAAAAGGGAAGCAAAATGTTGTGGTAGATGCACTCTTAAGAAAGGATGAATATGTTGAGGCCTTTCTCTATGTTATCTCTATCATCCAACCTAATTGGATAATAGAAGAAAGGGATGAATGGAAGAATGACGAAAAAGTGTGGACTCTCATTCAAAGATTGCAACATGATTCCATTGCATCAGATACATTTACATGGAAAAATGATTCATTATGGTACAAAGATCACCTATATTTATGTAAGAACTCCCAACTCAAACAAAAGGTACTCTTGGAATTGCACACCTCTCCGGTAGGAGGGAACTCTGGATTTTTGAAAACCTACCACAGGGTCAAGAATAATTTTTTTTGGGATGGCCTTAAAATTGTTGTTCAAAGGTTTGTGGCAGAATGTTTGGTTTGACAACAAAATAAGGTGGAAATAATTAAGACCCCAGGTCTTTTACAACCATTAGCCATCCCAAGTCAACGTTGGGAGGAGGTTTCCATGGATTTCATCACAGGGTTACCGAAGTCTGAAGGAAAGAGTCTCATCATGGTGATTGTTGATAGACTAACCAAGTACACACACTTTTGTGCCCTCTCTCACCCTTTCAAAACTAGTATATTGCCACCGTATTCATGGAGACAGTTCAAAAGCTACATGGAAGCCCAAAGATTATTGTAAGTGATAGAGATCCCATCTTCACTGGACATTTTTGGATGTAATTATTTTCTTGTTTGGGCACTCCATTGGCTCATATCTCATCTTATCATCGTCAATATAATGAAAAAATTGAGATAGTGAAAAATGTATGGAAGGCTACCTTCGTTGCTTTGTCTCTGATAAACAAACACAATGGTTCAAGTGGTTACCCTTGGAAGAATGGTGGTATAACACTTCCTTTCATACTACAACAAAAATTACACCATTTATGGTGCTCTGTGGATATCACCCAACATCAATCACTTCTTCTCTAAAAGAAAAATTTAAGGTTCAAGCAGTGGAAGATCACATCGAGCATCAACAACAAGTTCTCCAACTCTTAAAGGAAACCTCGACCATGGCACATAATCACATGAAACAACAAGCAGATCAACATCGTAGTGAAAGAAGTTTTAAAGTAGGGGATTGGGTATTTTTAAGGCTACAACCATACAAATATATGTCCCTCAAGCAAGCTAAGAAGAATAATAAATTATCACAAAATTACTATGGCCCTTATAAGGTGTTGCAAAAGATTGGTACTATGGCATACAAATGGGAGTTGTGTGTATCTTCACGAGTACACCTAGTTTTCCACGTTTCATGATTAAAGAAGTTTATAGGTGACAAGATCCTAGTTCAAACTGTATTTCCAAAACTTGAAGAGGAAGGAAAAATTATATTGGATCTTGAAGCTATCACTGACACAAGAATTCTCCAGTTGAGGAATAGATCCATTTTAGAGTATCTCATTAAGTGGAAGAAACTATCTGTTGAAGATTCCACTTGGGAAGATGAGTCTTTTATACAGAAGCATCCAAAATTACTCAAGCGTCGTGGACAACATTTATCTGAAGGGGAGGGACATGTTAATCCCTAAATATTGGCACATTACCCCTTAATTAGGGCATATTACATTAGTATTGTTATTTTGTTTATGTCAGCTTGGGTCCATTAGTTGTAATTGCAACTCGTAGTCTCTTATATATACCAAGGAGACCTTTTCATTTGGAATAATCTAGAATTTGTTAATTTATGTGGTGTATAAGGAGGTTTCCCCCTCGAAGAGGCTTATTATATGAAATTCTCTCTTTTTCAAGGAGTTGAGTACTTATTATGAGGTTTTTTTATGATATTTTGATATTTGGTTCTTAACAGAAAATCATTGACAACATTATTCTTGTTCAGGTGGCCATATATAATAGTTGCATCAACAAGGAAAAATGAATTGTAATCAAACTGGATACGGAAAATGTCTTTGACAGGGTAAGGCACTCCTTTCTCTTTCATGTTTTACTGAAATTTGGATTTGAAGAAGCCTTTATAGATTGGATCAAATCTTGTATTGATTCCCCTTGGATAGTGTTAGGGACCTAACCTCCCGAAGCCCTCGCATAGGTAGAATTATATATTTTCCATGTAATAAAGGTTGACATTAGTTAATAAGGCTTATTTATATTTTCTATGTAATAAAAGATGGAATTAGTTAATAAGGCCTATTTAATAATGTGAAAAAAGTCTAATGTAAGAAGACTTAATAGAGGCTTCCACTTCTATAAATATCTCCCTCTGGAATGTTCTTTAGAAGATGGGATTAGTATAAATAAGAGTAGGAAGCATGGGAAATCCTTGTCTTGAGAATTATTCTAATAGAGCACTGCCATGTTGGAGGTTTCCCCCTTGAATAGGCAAGTGAACATTGTTTTCTATTAATAAAGGTATCATTTATGGTGTTGTGGTTCTCTACATTTTGTTGTTTCACTGGTAATTGTTGCTATATTTATGTTTTCTGCTATTTATAATATATTTGGTACCTAACCAGCATAGATCCATCTTAACCTTGGATCTATCAAGCGCTAAGAGGGGTCAAATCTCTTGAGGTGCAAACCTTTTTTGGAGTGAAAAACTTTAGGAAAGGTTAAAGGTTTGCACTTCTAGAGATTTGATCCCTCTCGACACTTGATAGATTTGAGGTTAAGATGGATCTATGTTGGTTCCAATTGTGGGTGGTTACACAAACTTGGTATATCAACAACAATATGTATATCTATATGTCAAAGATTAATGTGATCATTTGAAATTTATTCAGTTACATCAGTTTTTTAAGAATATAGAGAGTATGGATCAAAAGTATAGTTAATGAGGTACATGAGGAATATGTTGAATACAAAAAGTAACAATGTAAAATGATGGAAAATGTGATAATAAGAAGAATGTAGTAAATTACAAATATTTACATAGTGATCAATCTCAATCTTTCATCTTTTGCTTTTCTGCTTTTTTAGGTTGAGCAAGTTTTTCACATTTTATATATCTTAATATTATAATTGTTTTGATGTGCAAATATTAATAGATAAGTCACACATAACCAAACAAAGTACATGACTTCACCTTATAATATATGTTTTGAACTCTTTTTTCACTACGTTATTGTTGAATTCATTTCACTTGATGATTCGTTGTATCTCATAGTTGAAGTCAATATAGAGGATTAATTTCCTTTGTATCGTTTCTTCAATTAATTAATGCACTTAATCATTTTTCATAGTACTAAAATCAATGCACCCTATTGTTTTATGCTATATCACTATCACTGGAATCAATGCACCCTATTGTTTTATGTTATATCACTATCACTGGAATCAATGCACCCTATTGCTTCAATCCTCTGAAAAAATATTTGAAAATCTAAAAGGATTTCCTCCACAATGAGTAGCTTAACGCTCCATTGAATTTATGACAGGGTCCTTGCCAAATACAAGAACTTATTGACTCAACCAAAATGAAAGTATATAAATTGAAAGGTATATCAATAAATTGTTATTCGAGGGCCATATTTAGCGAAGCACCTTCAACTTATAACATATAATATCTACTTTGAAATTTGTTTTCACGCTAAATTCATTTCACTTGATGATTTGTTGTATCTCACCATTGAAATCGATATAGAGGATTAATTTCCTTTGTATCTTAATATTATAATTGTTTTAATGTGCAAATACTAATAGATAAATCACATATAATGAAACAAAGTACACGAGCTCAACTTGTAATATTTTTTTTGAAATTTATTTTCACTACCTTATTGTTGAATTCATTTCACTTGATGATTTGTTGTATCTCATAGCTGAAATCAATATAGAGAACTAGTTTCCTTCCTACCATTTCTTCAATTAATTAATGCAGTGAACCATTTGTCATAGTATTATCACTAAAATCAATGCACCGATTGTTTTATGTTATATCAGTGTTAAAATGAATACAACTACTTGATTATGATAAATCATTTTTTGTTGTATCATCACTTAAATCAATGCATATTTTTTTTGCATTAAATCAATGCAACTAATTGATCTAAATCATTTATCATTGTCTTAATTTTGTTCATATCATTTCTTCAATTAATTAATACACTAAATAATTTTTCATAGTATTTTCATTGAAATCAATGCTCCTATTGCTCTTAATAATAAATAGTAATAGTAATAGTAAATAGTAAATACTGAAGCAATAGTAAATAGTAAATATACTAAACTAAATAGTAATAGTAAATACTAAATATTAAAGTAATAGTGATAGTAAATATAAATAGTAATAGTAAATATGATATTTATATAACATGTGTAATTTTTTTTTATTAATTGAGTCGACTTTAAATTTTTGAAATTTTTGAAATCTTTGAAATCTAACATCACCCTAACGTGACAACTTCTCCCCCATACTGGGTTGTAGAGCATCTCTCGATGCAACAAGTGGTATCAGAGCAATTTCCTATGTGGAAACTGTGGGAATTTGTTTTTCAGGGTAGAGACGTGTACTACCAGCATATTTAAACCACAAAGATCTCCCATTCAATGGGTAAAACTGCAGTGGGGTATACTACAGACAGAAAATACAGATGGTTTCACAAGGTTACTTAGAAAAAAACATTTCACCTTATTGGAAACCTTTGTAACCCATGTTGATACCCTTCAAGTAGTATTGTATCGGATAGAATCATACACAACCATCACTCCCATGTACCATCAGGTATATCAGGAGTCCCCCAGGCCTCTTGAAACCATCTCTAGATTAGTCAATCGAACGCCTGATTGTTATAGTGACATCGATAAAAAATAACTTGGAAAGATACTCTCTAGTACCTGGGTAATCAAGTAGTACGACTAAGGGTATGGTCAAGCCTCCTTAGTTGGTGCCTTGAGATATTGGGTCAAGTACTATCATTCAACCCCACACGTATATCAAAGAGCTATAGTACAAGGAAAATCCTTATCTGTAGGAACCCTGCAAACCCTAACCCTTGGGAAAGAAACATAACAGAAAAGGAATAGATGAGATATATTGTCGCACAATCCTACCTCTTGCATTCTAGTTGCAAAATTCCTACATAATTTTTTCTGTTAACACTTTGGGCCATTCATCACTACAATACTCTTTAGACTAAAGTATAACTCTACAAGAGTAAAAAATATATAGTGGTTCCGCTAGCACCCTTATTCAGGACCTATCCCATTGGATTCCTCTCTTCTCCCTGATCATTGTGGTATCTATCATTTTAAAGATTTTTTTTCCTGTGGACCCGACCCCCTTCCTGAAATTATTATTTGGGACCCATCTCATTGGATTCCCCTCTTCGCCTTGATCATTGTGGTACCCCTCACTTATCAATTTTTTTGGTGGACCCACCCACCCTTCCCTGTATCCTTATTTGGAACCTATCCCATTCTGTTTTTTCCCTGATCATTATGGTACCATTCACCAATAACCCCTTTTTTGGGCAAACTTACCTGCCCCTTTCCCTCCCCAATGACCCACACTCGCAACCACGACTGGGATAACCACATTACTTCCCTGGACAAATTCAATGAGAAAACCAGGATTGATATCTCTAACCTTACCTCTAACATTTCTAAAATAAATTCTTGGCTCGCCCCACTAGAATCTCTTCCAGTAGCAGTGAACCACTTGACAACAATGTGTCAGCAATCCCAAGAAGTTGTGAACAACTTGACCACATTGTTTAATAAATCCCAAGATCCTTTCTCTTCTGCACCACCTTATAACCCAAAAGGAATTGAATCCTCCCATTCCACATCCTTTCATTCTAACCACTTTTGGCAGGACCTATGTCTTCCTAGAGTGGAGTTGAACAAATTTGATGGCTCAGATCCTATGGGTTGGGTCACTCAAATGGAAACATTATTTCTCTTTGCATGACATTACTGATGAGTTGGCCAAACTCCATTATGGTGCTCTCTATCTAGATCATGAACGTTGGAAATGGTGACAATGGAGAAAAAATGCACGCCAATGGTATGTGGCTTGGACCCAATTTGTTGCTGAGATTTATGAATGATTTGATACCGACACCCACCATTTAGGTTGTTTGACCAAGTTGAAACAATTTGGCACATTGGAAGACTTTATAGCTGCTTTTGAGCACTTGGATTTTAGCACGGAGGGCATGTTCGATTTTTTTTTAGGGAATTCTTTATCAATGCGATAAATGATGAAATATGTTCCCACGTCCTAATGGCTCACCCCCAGACTTGGGTGGAAGCTACTAAATGAGCTAAGGAAACACAATAGGTTGTCTCCTCCCAAACTAGAAAAACCCTCCTTTATTCCTCTCCCCAAACCCTCAAATATCGCCCCTCCTGCCACTCCACTCAAGATACATAAATTGATCCAGGCAAAAATGGTTGAATGCCAACTCAAGGGCCTTTGCTATAATTTTGATGACTAATATTTTGCGGGGCACAAGTGCAAGGAACAAAATATTTTTATGGCCATCTTTGAGGATTTTTTTGATGAAGAAATAGAGGTTTCCCCTATGGTAGAGCTACCCGAGCCAACCAATCATACTTTTCCCTCTAATCCACCAGAATTTGAACTAGTCATTTAACTAAATTCCCTCACTAGCTTCTTTGCTCCTCAAACCATCAAGTTAATTGGCTACATTAAGAATCAGAAGATCAACATCCTAATTAACAGTGGCAACACCCATAATTTTGTTCAATATTTTTCAAATCATGATTGTCAATGGTGGTTCCATGAAATGTTGGGGGGGGATTGTGAGAATGTGTGCCTCCAAATTGGTCAGTACAACCTAAAATCTCATATGTTTTCTATCGACATGGGTGGTTGTGACATTTTTCTCGATGTGGAATGGTTACTCACTCTTGGCCCCATCCTCGTGGATTTTAACGAATTAACCATGCAATTCCAATAGGAGAGACAATAGTATAAGTTCCAAGGCATCACAATAGGTTCCCTTGAGATCACCAGTTCCCATAGAATGGAAAATATCCTAAAAAAAAATCATTCAGGCATTATTTTCCAACTCCATTCCATTTAATAAATGGAGACACCTTATGTGAATCCTGACATCCAATATATACTCTCCCAACACCAATATGTTTTTACCACTCCCCATGGACTTCCCCCTTCCCGTGGTGTTCATGATCATTCCATTCCTCTAGTCTTGGGCAGTCTTCCTCCCAATGTTTTCCCTTATCATCATCCTTTTTCCCAGAAGAATGAAATTGAGAAATTGTTCACGAATTGCTCAAAGCGGGTGTTATCCTTCCTAGTATCAGCCCCTATTCTTCTTTGGTGGTCATTGTATTCAAGAAAGAAGGAACTTGACACATGTGCCCATAATTTTTCACCATAAAAAAACTCACCATCAAAGACAAATTTCCCATTCATGTCATTGATGACCTATTGGATGAACTGAGCAGTGCTCATTACTTTACTAAACTTGATCTTCATTATGTCTACCACCATATATGTATGAAAGAGGAATACATTTCCAAGACTGCATTTCGAACTCATGAGGGTCACTATGAGTTCTTGGTCATGCCCTTTGGCCTCTGTAATGTTCCCTCCACTTTCCAAAGTATCATGAATCATGTATTATGTCCTTTCCTCCATCATTTTGTCTTAGTTTTCTTTGATGATATTCCCATCTATAGTAAAACTTGGCAATCTCATCTTACCCATGTGGATCAAGTCCTCCATCTACTCTCTCAGTACAAATGTTTCCTCAAACAAACTAAATATGACTTTAGAGCCTCAGAAGTGGAGTACCTGGGTCATATTGTTGGAAAGGATGGCATATAGGTGGATCCTAAGAAAATTGAATCTATGAAGGATTAGCCTTACCCTAAAACTCTTAAGATATTGCGTGGTTTTTTGGGTTTAACAAGTTATTACCGCAAGTTTGTTCAGAATTATGGAAAAATTGTAGAACCTCTCATTGCTCTCCTTAAAAAGAATTCTTTCACTTGGAATCCCACGACTAATTAATCCTTCCACACCTAGAAATAGGCCATGTCCATGAATCATTCCATGGCACTTCCCAACTTCACCAAGACTTTTGTGTTGGAATGTGATGCTTCAGGGAAAGGAATTGGGGCAATCCTCATGCAAGATGGCATGCCTTTGGTCTTCACTAAAAAAACAACTTTCAAAGAGACATTTGGGCCAATCAATATATGAAAAGGAAATGTTGGTTATTTTTCATATCGTGGATCTGTGGCATCCTTATCTATTGGGGAAACTCTTCCAAATTAAGATTATCAAAGCCTCGAGTATTTTTTGAAACAACAAATTTCATTGCCAGAGAAATAAAAATGGGTGACCAAGCTCTTTGGCTATGAGTGTGAGATCATTTACAAGAAGGGAAAACAAAAAAAAATTGATGATGCTCTTTCCAAGAAGTATGAAGAAGAAGGGTCCCTCTTTTGTCTCTCCTTCATTATACCACATTGGCTCCAAGCTGCTAGCCATGAATGGCTACAAGAACTAAAACTTTCTAGCTTGATCCAACAATTGCAACACCATTCTCAAGCTTCTCCAGGGTACTCTTAGAAAAATGAAGATCTTCTCTACAAAGGTTGTATGTATTTAAGCAAACAATCACAACTTAAATCCACGATGTTTTTTGGGCTTCATGCTTCACCCACAAATCGACATTCAAGGTTTACCAAAACCTATGAATAGGTAAAATGTTATTTTTTCTAGGACTGTATGAAACATGACATCCTCTCCTTTGTGGTTGAATGTGATACTTGTCAACACAATAAGGGAGAAATAGTCAAAGCTCCAGGCACACTCCAACCACTTCCGATTCCCTCTGCTATTTGGATGGATATTTCTATGGATTTCATTATTGGCTGACCTAAATCGGGAAATAAGTCAGTCATCGTGGTGGTAGATCGTCTTTCCAAATATGCTCATTTTTGTGCTCTTCAAAACCCATTCACCCCATCCACAGTGGCTCAACTTTTCATGGATAATATATTCAAATTTCATGGCATGCCTCATTCTATTGTTTTTGACCGAGACCCAGCTTTCACCAACAATTTTTGGAAATAATTTTTCAGACTCTAGGGAACCCAATTGCATCTCAGCACCACCTATCATCCCTAGATTGATTGCCAAACGAAAGTTGTCAACAAGTGTTTAGAAACATATTTGCGTTGTTTTGCATCTGATCAACAAAATCAATGGGCTTAGTTTTTACCCCTAGTTGAATGGTGGTGAAACACATCTTACCATACTACTACTCACATGACTCCTTTTGAAGCATTCTACAGGAAAAATCCATCGCCGGTTCTCTCATACATGCTAGGTGTCTCAAAGGTTCAGGAGGTTGACAATAATCTTATAGTAAGTGAGGTCGTTCTCAATACCCTCAAAGAAAATTTGGTCATGAATCAAAATCACATGAAGCAACAAGTAGATCAAGGTCATTTCGAACGTCAATTTGTTGAAGGGGGCTAGGTGTTTCTTTGTCTACAACCTTATAAGCAAACTTCACTCAAAGTTAAACATTGTTAAAAACTTCCTCCCAAATTTTGTGGTCCTTATACAATTCTCAATCGAGTGGGGCTCGTGGCATACCAATTATCTCTTCCCATTCATTCTAAACTCCATCATCCTTTTCATGTCTCATGCTTAAAGAAAGTGATTGGAACTAAGTGCCAAACCCAAGCTAGTCTCCCTGAGTTGGATGAAGAAGGTTCCATTTGGTTACATCCACAATAAGTATTGTCCCAACATGAACGATGTCTTCGTCCGTGCACCATCAAGGAAGTGTTAGTTCAGTGGAAGGATACAACTCCAAAATATGCCACTTGGGAGTCGACCACCATTCGGAAACAATTTCCTTATCTCAATCCTTGAGGATGAGATTGTTCTTCAAGAGAGAGGGAATGTTAGGGACCTAACCTCCTTAATCCCTCATGTAGGTAGAATAATATTTTTTCCATGTAATAAAGGTTGACATTAGTTAATAAGGTTTATTTATATTTTTCATGTAATAAAGGCTGACACCAATTAATAATTCCTATTTAATCATGTGAATAAGTCAAATGTAATAAGACTTAATAGAATCTTCTGCTTATAGAAATATCTTCCCCTAGAATATTCTGTAGAAGACAGAATTAGTATAAATAAGAGTAGGAGGCATGAGAAAGCCTTGTATTAATAATTATTGTAATAGAGTGCTACTTTGTTGGAGGTTTCCCCCTCAAATAGGCAAGTGAACATTGCTTTCTATCAATAAAGGTATCATTTTTGTGTTGTAACCTACATTTTGTTGTTCCACTGGTAATTGTTGCTATATTTTTGTTTTATGTTATTTATAATACATTTGGTACCTAAAAAATAACACAATTGATAAATGGAAGACCTGCAACATTCTTCCAAATTAGTAGGGGAATTAGACAAGATTTCCCTCTATCTCCCCTTCTCTATATTTTAATGGAAGAATCTTTAAGCAAGAAACTGGAATATGAAAGAAGAATGGGTAGAAATCCAGGGCTCCAATTTATGAGAGGGGTATAAGGAATAAATCATTCACAATTTTTTGATGACACACTTCTCTTAGGGATAGCCTCATCAATAATTGCCAAGAGATTCAAAAAGGTTATGGAAATTTTTCTATTGGTATCTAGAGGGAAGGTCAACTGCATCAAAATTCAAATCTATGGATGGAATATCTCAGTGGCACAATTGTAGGTCATATCCAGGATTCTTGGTTTTCCCTATGTGGGGAACTGGTCTTCCTTCAAATACCCAAGCATGCCAATCTCTCTTAAAAGTCCATCATCCCAAGTATAGCAAGAGGTTCTTAGAAAAATGATGACCTGTATTCACCAGTGGGGAGCAAGGTGGGTTAACCCTACAAGTAAAATTATTTTAATCAAATTTTCCCTTTCCTCACTAACAATTTTTCAATGTGTAGCTCTTTTAGCTCCCAAAGAAATTTTTGATCAAATGGCAAGGAATATTAGGAATTTCCTTTGGGAAGGAGGGAATACCAACACTAAAAAAATTCATTTGGTCAACTGGTCAACAAGTTGCTTGCCTATGGATAGAGGAGGTCTGGCTATTAGGGACTCCCGACTTATGAATATTTCTCTAGGGGTAAATTTTGCTTGGCGACTAGTTTTCGGAGTGAATGAATGGTGGAAAGATGTTCTCCTCTCCAAATATTCCAATGGCTCTTGATTTCATTGTCTTGATTCCCCCATTCCAAGTTCTAAAGGTTCTCCTATTTGGAATCTTATTAAAGAAATTTATTTTCTCATACAATAACATGTATCTTGGAAACCAAGGGATGGGAAGGCTATAAACATCTGGCACGATATTATCATGGGGAATACCCCTTTGGGAACCCGCAATGACTTGCAAACACTAAAATAATGGAACATCAGAAATGACATTGTCAAATTATCATATCTTAGTGATTGGGATGATAATGGAAAATGGAAAGATTGGAAACAATGCACTCCCACTAAGCATCCTGGGGACTCTATCAAATCTCTCTTCCAACATCTAGTAGGATGTTATCTGATTGATTCTATCAAGGTTGACGAGTGATGTTGGGGTTCAATCATCTACTCAGTGAAAGAAGGATTTCAACAGCTTCTTAAGGAGTCCCTAGGACCTCCAAGAACAAATATATGGGCACAAATATGGAAATGTGACTCCCTACCCAAGATTAACGCTTTTTGTTGGTTATAGCTCACGAGAAGTTATTAACTACTGAAAATTTGCAAAAAAGAGGAATTGTTGGTCCTTCAAGATATGTTCTTTGCAAATCAGATAGAGAAACCATCCACCGTGTCTTCTTTGACTATGCTTCCTCCAAGTAGGTTTGGGAGCTTCTATATAAAAGTTTGCAATCGAGGCACACCTTCCCCTCCAACTATATCAACATGATCTTGAAATGGAAACACAGATACTATGGTGGCTTTCTTAAACAACCTATTCTAATGAGGCTCTAGAGAGTTGAGCCAAAATTTATCTGTTGGGAAATTTAGTTGTCAAGGAACAAAGCAATATTCCAAGATACATATCTTCCATATACTAGAGTTCATTCGTTGGCCTACAATGTTTTATCTGAAATGATTTACCCCAAAGGATTTAACCCAGATTCAATTGCAAGTTTGGATCCAACAGGGTGAGAGTGGGTAAATGGAATTCTCATCCCAAGGTATTCCAATCATTTAATTCCCTCATATACTCTCTCTAAAAAATCAAAATGTAAACTTCGTATGAGCGAGTCTGAATTTGCATAGTGGAGACAAAAGCAGGGTAAAACTATTATTTTTGTCGATGGAGCATCAGAAGGAAACACAAGGGTGGCATGCATTAGGAGGGGTCATTTATGACCCTAAAGGAAATGAGATTATAAATTACACTTGGGCATTAAGTAATAATTCCAACAATCAAGATGAAGCTCTAACGATTTTCATGGAATTAAAAAATTTCAAAGATAATCCATATTCATACATTATAGTTATAGGTAACTTTGAATTGATCAAAAAGTTGCAAAAACAAAGTAATTGTAAACAACCATGTTTACAAAAAAGAATTACAAAAAGATCACAAATGAAGAAAAAAAATTCCACATGGTTGAGTATTTTCATATCCTCTAGCATCAAAATGACAAAGCAGAATCTCTTGGAAGGGGGAAATATTTCTAAGCAAGAACAATTAAAGACTCTCTCCACCAATACTTACCATAAGAAAATGCAAAAGAAATTGAAGGCTCATTTGAAGAAAACGAAATCCCCTAAGAAAAATTTGGATGACATGACTTGTCAATTATCGAAAATCATGCATGTGTTATCTCATGGACACCTATCTCCCATCCACTACCTCCGACCAGCCACCCTCTCCATTTGGAACATGTTGTATCCAGCTCTCACGATGGTTATTAAATGGTATGTGGTCACAATTCTAGAAGCATTTGGGAAATTTCCCACCCCATTAACTCTAGGGTCCTTCTCGTACCCTCGTCTTCGCCTGTTTGTGCTGCTTCACATGGATTCACACACGATGCTCTTTATCTCGACAATCGGCAAGGAAACAGAACCAATGTGCCTCTGACTTTCAACAATCATCTCAAGCCACCTTTGGGCGTCCCCGTTTATCCGCTCCTCCACCTGTCCCAATAAATATTTTCATAAATATTTAACGGTTTTTGTTAAACCGTCTATTTTTTGGGTTTCTTGTTAGGAATTGGCTGGAATCCGGTGATGTAAATTTGGATAAAATCTCTATTTTCTGTTGTTTAAATTGTCTTTCTGAATGCATAAATGGATTCATCTTGCTAAAAAATCTCTTGGGCACTTGGGTTATACAAACTTAGCCACTCAAATCTGCAAATCCAACTATTCATCAACAGATTTCGAGCAAAATCAAACTGAAAGAATGACCAAAAAAACTCCAAAAGATAAAACCTTTAGACTACTCTATTTTTAACTCATCAAAACTATGTTAATTTAAAACATTTTTCTTAAAAGTTTTCTATAAATCAAATTTGATTTTAGAGGAGGTTAACCTTCACCTTCACCATCATCATTATCATAAATTTTAATATATTATATCTTTTTAAATATTTCTAATTAAATAATAATTAATAAACAATTTTTAATAAAATTATTTATGTTACAAACATAAGAGTTAATTAGATAAAAATATTTGTAATCAAAACCAGAGTTAATTAAATTAAGATAAATATAAAAAGAATATTTATAACCAAATAAAATAATGAATATATTTCTTGATTAGATCTGAGACATAAGAGTTAATTAGATAAAAATATTTGTAATCAAAACCAGAGTTAATTAAATTAAGATAAATATAAAAAGAATATTTATACCAAATAAAATAATTACGCCGAAAGGCGTATATCTATTGGCAATGAGCATAATTAATGACTTTTTAATCTAAAATTCTAATCTGAATGTGATTTACTCTTCATAACTTTCTTGTATTTTTGAATGCATCCGTTAACCTGTTTACTTTTTCACATTTACCTAATCATATTAAGAAATTACTGTAGCACCATATAATTGCCACGTTTAGATTATTAACAAACACTACTTCAACTTCCTCCTCAACTGTCCATGCGTCTCAATTGTCTGCGCGTTTCATATTCAATGGCCGACCCACCTAGAACTCAGCTCTGCCATTCCGGTCGTTGAACTTCGAGAGCCCGAAGTCTGATAACTTGGCATTGAACTTGTCGTCGAGGAGAATGTTCTCGGGTTTCACATCGAGATGCACAATACAATCGCAGCATTCTTCGTGTAAAAACGCCAACTCGCTAATTCGCAGTTGATACCTTTCGGCGTTTTCAGCCAGTTAGCGGCTGTGCTAGTGAATATATTTCTTGATTAGATCTAAGATGAGCTATTGAGTTCACAAAATAAATCTAGATGGACTATTTAATTTACAAAATAAATATTTTTATAAATGATTGTCTTAGGCAAACAACTCCTCTAATGTATTAGGTTTAAGATTTTAGGAAATGAAGATTTTTTTTGAGGATATTTGTTCGAAATCTGGTTAGAAATTGTTGGATTGGTAGATTTAAGTGATTATTTTTGTAAAATCTTAATGCCTTCAAATTTTTTAGCATGTTCAATCTATTTCGGCATTCATAAATAAATTTTGAACAACCAAAAATAGTGATGTAAATTTATATTACCGGATTCCAACAAAAAAACCATTTCGTAAAACACAACTACCCAAAGCAACAACAAAACAACAGAGCTGCAAGAAGAACTAACCGTTGTCTTGATCGTCAAACTTTGTGAGAGGTGGCATGCTATAAATAAATAGATCGCTTTCGTAGTTCATGGTCTGCCTTCTTTTTTCTACGAGGACGAAGGCGGCCATGCCATTTTGCCATATGAATCATGAGAACTAGCCTGGAGATCTATGATGACGGGCCCCTGGAGATTTCTGATGATGGGCCCAAGGACGAGGACTTGGACTGTGAAGGAGCAATCGAAGACTCGAGCAACTACAATCACGTTGCTAACGGGAGATTATGCACCAGAAAGATCGGCAACGGTAGCTGCAGCGACTCAAGAAACCAGCAACGATCGGAACAACTCCCATCCCAACCCAATGAGACGCGCATTAATAACGCTGTCAAGAAACGGCGTGTTGACGGATCCACGAAATGCCTGTTGGGCCGCCTCCCCGAAGACATTCTGCATGACATTCTGTCTCGCCTATCTATCTCCGACCTCTTGAGAGCTCGGCGAACTTGCGTCGCTTGGCACCGTATCGTTTCGACCTGCAACATCTTTCAACGGTTATACGACGAGAGAAGCGAGGAATCATGGATTGCTCTCACCGGCCATCCCCGCAACCCCAACGACTTTTGCATCTTCAACAACAACTCTAACAAGTGGCATTTTTGCCGGGCTAGGTATCAGGCGGATCCTACTAAAAGTTGGCTTCTACAGAGAGCTGCCGAGGGTCTTATGCTTTTCGTAAGCAGGGAAGGAAAATTGGGTGTGGTTAACGCCATAACAAGATTGTTCCGACCTCTGCCCGATACAAAGGTCACCCCGTGCCTACGTCTGGAATCGTGTTTGAAGAAAAAATTATTGCAGACCAAGTCAATTTCCATCAACATTGTTGTCAACTCTGCCGGTAAAACATTTAAAGTGATCGTTTGGGGAGAACTGAGATCAAATCAGGTACATGCTCTTGTTTATAGCTCCGCCACGGACAAATGGACTGTAAGGCTCTGTTCAGACATCGACTGCAGAATATTCAGGCGACCATTCCATTCCACTGTAGATGGCAACACCATCTACATCGCCTCAAGGTATCGGTCTGTGCTGGCCAGTTATAACACAGAAACCGGCCTGTTCGTCGTTCAAGGAATAATATGGCGATTGCGCCCGCTGTCCTTGGGCATGTTAGTGGCACGGGTGCGGACCATTGGGGTGGTGGTTTACAGGAACCGAATACTTTTAATCGGTGTCCTCGTCGGCCGTGAAATTAATGGAGGTCGGCCCTCCGCTCTAGTGGGCTTATGGCAGGCAAATCCCAGCGGTGGGGAATGGGAACTTCTGACGACACACGGCTTACAACTCCCATCATTTGAGGGAGCAGCGGCTTACGACGGAAAGCATAGCATCATAGTATTTCCAAGGACACCGGGATCGAACATGATATTCCTGAATTTGGATACCAAAGAGTGGAGGATTTCTGATGGATATTGCCGGGCCTGGAGGTTGTTCCATGGAAATGCAAGACCACAACGCATGAAATGTGACAGACAAGTTTTCAGGGCTTTTCATTTGAAAATAAATTTTTGCACAGCCGGATAGTGCACTTAAACAAGGCGTTATTAAATATGTTCAATGGGCTGCACTGCATCGGTTTTTTCTGGTTCACACCTTCATCGACAAATTTATTATTGTATTTATAATTTTTTCAGGGAAAACATTCCACTGGTTTCACGGCTTTGCATTTTGATTTTAAAAGTTTATGTTAATTAATTCTCATCTCGTTGGTTCTCTTGGCAAATTATGATGATGGCATGATTTGAATATTTTGCTGTCTGTTATAATCAATTGAAGCATACTGATTACAAACTAAATTAAGCATACGGTTTCAAGAAAACGTTCTGAAAAATGATAATCGAGGGAAGCGATCGGAGCAAAAGGAGTTAAACCTCAAGTTCCCTGTGAGATCAAGTTCGAGAGATCTCCTTTGTGACCTTTCAAATTCTTCGAATCAAATTTATTTTCAATAAAATACTCCGGATCAAACGAAAATCGAATTCTGTAAAAAATTATCTCTAAACCCTAAAATTTAATTTATTTAGGTAATTGTAATGAATGTATTATGCTCTGTCCAAAATGATATCTAAACCCTAAAATTTAATTCATTTAGGCAATTATAATGAATGCATTATGTTTCAAGAATCCCTGTACAGCAAATTTTAACAAGTTACAAAATGGACATTTGTTGATGACTTATAGGATACCATAGTCAAGAATGCAAATGAGGAAACAAGAGGGTTTCATGACTTTGAATGATAACATAGAAAGCAACATTTCCATCTTTATAAGTTATTATTTATAAATTTGGATGTGTACGAATTATTATTTATAAAAATTTCATGCGCATGTATAATGTTTATTTACATTTTCAGTATAATAAAAAAAAAAATCAAGGGATGAAAATTTATATTGTAGTGTAAAAATATTAGTAAATATTATTAGTTTTTAATATGCAAATTGTAAAATGTTTGACAGAAATTTTATATAGTTACTATAAAATTTTAATATTTTTTTAGGTAAAATAATTGTATCCAAAGTATGGAAAATTAAACCATGTACTAAATTTAACCCCTAAAATTTTTTAACATCAATTCTCTTCAAGCATGGAAAATTAACTCATGGACTAAATTTAACCCCTAAAGTTTTCTAACACCAATGCCCTTCAAACATGGACAACTATTTTTCTTTGTTTTCTACTTTGTCTGTGACCTGCGCGACTCAAGGGCATCTAAGCCGTCAAAATCACACGGGATCGCACCCGGCCTGAGCCACACCAACCCTTAACATGGCTGGATTTTTTGTCCCCCCAGGTTTGGTGACTTAACCTCAAGGAGTGCCTTAACAACACACTCTGCCACCGACTGTCCTACACCTCAAGGACCAAACATGGACAACTATTTTTCTTTATTTGCTAGTTTGTCTGTGACCTGCGCGACTCGGGGGCATCTAAGTCATCAAAATCACACGGGATCGCACCCGGCCTGAGCCACACCAACCCTTAACATGGCTGGATTTTTTGTCCCACCGGGTTTGGTGACTTAACCTCAAGGAGTTCCTTAACAACACACTCTGCCATCGACTATCCTACACCTCGAGGACCAAACATGGACAACTATTTTTCTTTGTTTGCTAGTTTGTCTGTGACCTGCGCAAGTCGGAGGCATCTAAGCCGTCAAAATCACACGCGATCGCACCCGGCCTGAGCCACACCAACCCTTAACATGGCTAGATTTTTTGTCCTCCCAGGTTTGGTGACTTAACATCAAGGAGTGCCTTAACAACACACTCTGCCACCAACTGTCCTACACCTCGGGGACCAAACATGGACAACTATTTTTATTTGTTTGCTAGTTTGTCTGTGACCTGCGCGACTCAAGGGCATCTAAGTCGTCAAAATCATACGGGATCGCACCCAGCCTGAGCCACACCAACCCTTAACATGGCTAGATTTTTTGTCCCCCCGGGTTTGGTGATTTAACATCAAGGAGTGCCTTAACAACACACTTTGCCACCGACTGTCCTACACCTTGGGGCCAAACATGGACAACTATAAACCATACCATGGTCAAACATAATTAAGCATAGTAAGAAATTGTAAATACTAATGTGAAGAATAATGATATATGATAATCATATACTCAACTTCATACTAAACAATATAAATTTTTCATTGTTAACGATCACAACAATTTTTATGAAAAGTAAGTAGCTTTAGTTAGTTGTTTATGAAACATATTATACTCATTTTGCAACCTTTTATAAATTTTTCATTGTTAACAATCACAACAATTTTTAACAAATGTAAGTAGCTTTAGTTAGTTGTTTATGAAACATAGTATATAATGATATAATGATACAATCTGGATCATACCTCTCCATTTAGAGAGACATTTGGTCCCCAAAATATTTATTGAATGAGGTGAGGAAATTTTTTCTCTGCCTTCTCTATGGAGTACCACTTTGCGTTGCCTAGAAGTTGTCATTAAAACCCAACCTGCCAAAGGTCATATTTCCCTTGTATTGTAGCTCTAGACCGCTTCTGCAAAACTGTGTAATTTTCCAACTCTTCCTAAGAATCTAGTGTTAAATCCTCTATGGAAGGTAGGACCTTCTCCTCCTCCTGATCCAACATGGAGAGCTCATAGAGTTTGAGATTCTCCATATTCACATTGAGTAAATGCACATGTATGGGGGTATACTAAGTGTGTATTCCTTATCTCCCACCTTTTCCAATACCTCAAAAGGACCATATAGTAGATCCTTGATCTTCTTACCAGGACCTTGTAGTATTTCCTTATTCATATATAACCATACTCTATCTTGCACTCTAAATGTTCTCTTTATTCTGTGTTGGTCATATCTAGCCTTGTACTTTTCTTGTAATTGCTTCAGCATCTCTTGTACTTTCAAATGGATCTGCTTGATCTTCTCAACAAATCCTTATGCCTGTAATGCATCTCCTAAAATTTCCTCCCTCACTCCTCCTTGTTGTCCATATATAACATCTAAGGGTGAAGGTGGAAAATATCCAAAGCAAGTTTCAAAAAGTGACTTACCAATAGAAGTGTGGAATACTCTATTATAAGAATGTTTTATATAGATTAGATTTTCATCCCAGGTATTCAGATGATTATTATTGTAACTCCTCAAAAGCTACACCAAATTTCTATTGACTACTTATGTCTTCCCATCGGTTTGAGGATGGCATATTGTAGACCTCTTGATATTAGTTGCCATCTTCTCCCACAATGTAGTCCAGAAGGAACTGAGAAATTGGTTGTCCATGTTTGAGATGATGCCTCTTAGTATCCCAAAGTGCACACAGAATTGTTCAAATAAAAAATGTGTTTCTTCTTGTCCCTTGATGGTATCTTTACAAGGTGTGAAAATACACATTTTGTTGAACCTGTCAATTACCACAAATAGATAGTCATGTCCCTTCCTATTTGCTGGTAAACCTCCCACAAAATCCATGGAAATACTTTCCCAAGGTCGAGTGGGTATGGTAATGGATGGTATAGACCCTGCTTCATGTTACTTGGCTTACTAGTACAACAAAGGATACATGCTCTAATATATTGTGTTGCATCTTCTTGCATTTTGGGCCGGTACACATGCCTTTTGTAAATTATCTTCCCAACACCAAAATTTCCTTCAAACATGGAGGTTTGAGCCTCTTTGATAAGTTTAAAATGGTCACCTTTAGGGAGATAGAGATTTTATATCTTATAGAGTAAACCAATCTGGAAAGGATAGTCAGCCCTGTTGTCACCTTCTTCTATATGAATATGGCCATGTAGCAGTTAAAACACTTCCTTGAAGTTCTCATATTATTTGTATGCCTCTTTTTATATGCATCATGGGTAAAAGGATCCATGTGCATCAGATTTCCCAGAGTTGTGATCTTGGATGTGGGTGGTCGTGAAAGAATGTCTTCCAACTTGTTTGTGCTACCCTTCTTATACTTTATGAAAAAATGAAACTATTTTAAGAACCCCAACCATTTGTAGTGTCTAGTTTGTTGTAAGTTACTTTGGGCCTGCAAATATTGTTGTTGGTGGTGATCTATGTGGATGATGGTCTCCTTTCCCATCAAATAGTGCTTCCATTTTTTGATAGCTTGTACCAAGACATAGATCTATTTTTTGTAGGTAGGGTATTTGAGGACTACCCCATGAAATACTTCAAAATTATAGCAAACATACCTTTCTCCATACATCAATACTACTCTTGTGGCATAGCCACTTCCATTTGTCTCCACTTTGAAGGGATTTTTCAAGTTTGGAAGCATGAGCATTGGTGCTTGACTGATCTTTCTTTTAACCTCATCAAAGGCCTTATGTTGAGTCTTTCCCCACTGGAAACTCTTATTGCCTACTTTTATTATGTGGAGTGGTGTATATACTACTGAAAACGAAACTCCTAACTTCTTTTGTTCAATTTTTATGAATTGGCCATTTCATGATGGCCTCCATCCTGGTGATATATATCTTGATCTCACCTCCACCGTTCACATACCCTAGATACACTAGAAATTTTTGAGAAAACTTGAATTTATTGAGATTGGACAGCACCTCGTGCTTCTTCGAGGTCTCTAACACCTACATAAGATGTGAGATATGCTCCTCCCAGGTAGCATTATAAACCAGTGTATCATCCAAATAGAAAATAAAAAAATGAATCTAGATAAGGGAGAAAACCACCATTCATTAGTCTCATAAATGTAGTTGGTGTATTACATAACCTGAATGGCATAACTAACCACTCATACAAACCTTTCCTTGTCTTGAAGGTAGTCTTCCAGGTATCTTCTTCATTGACTCGTACCTGGTGATATCTTGCTTTTAAATCCAGCTTAGTGAAGTACTTGGCATGTTGCAAATGGTCCAACAGATCATTGATCCTAGGCAAAGGGTATCGATTCTTCATTGTAAACCTGTTCAATTCCTTGTAATCGATACAAATTCTCCAAGGTGGATCCTTCTTCGGCACAATTATGATGGGTGACCCACAAGATGAGGTGATTTTTCGAATAACACCCTCCTCCAAAAATTGTTGCAACTGCTTCTTTACTTTGTTTTCTTCCAAAATGGACTGCCTATAGAGCCCAATATTTGGTAAGGGAGATTCTGGAAATAATTGGATTTCGTGCTCCACTTCCCTCTTAGGTGGTATCCCTTTAGACTCCTTGAAAACTCACCTATATTCCTTTAGCATCTCCTCCAATTCATGTTTTTTCTCCTTAGTACACCCTTCCAGGAATGTATTTTCCCTTAGGAAAAGTAAAACATATTTCTTGCAAGAACTAATAATTTTCTTAGCTTGATTGGCACTTACCAATGAAAATTTTCATTTTCCTTTGTGCACATTGATGATGAAGGATCTCTTTTCCTTGATGAGGTAGTACTAGTTGGATCTCTGCATGAATATTGTTGATGTTTTAGTAGCTTCAGGAGGATCTTTCCCTACTATATGACCTTTCTTAGATGGGGATAATATTTTGGAAGCAAGAGATCCATTGGATAGATGTTGAAATACCCTAAAAGAGAAGTTGGCCCAGAAGAATAAATTATAATGAAAAGACACCTTCCTAGAAGAGAAGTCGACCCAGATAGAATGACAAGAAGACTATAAATAAGGAGGCGCCTTAGCTCATTTTTTCACTCACTCACACTCTCCCAGCTACACAGAACCAAGGCGCAAGTTTGGAGGAGGTGATGCAGTAGATGCAGTTGCACATTTTATTATTGCTCAGTCTTTTGGTATCTCTCTCTTGTGTGCTACTCCTTGAGGAGGTGTGCTACCTTTTTATGGTGTTGTTTCTACAACTGGGGTGGTATTTCTGGTTAAGCTAGCACTTGTGCTAGGGTTTATCTGATTGTACTTGCTTTGTGAATGGAATCTAAATAAGAAAGGTTCCTAGGTTTCTTTTCCCCATTTGGGGTTTTCCCAGGATAAATATCTTGTTTTATTTTCTGTCTCTTGTTTATGTTGATATTGCTCAGTACATTATATATATGTTAATAGTAACAAAGTAAAATAACACTAGTAACATTAATGCTATGTAAATCAGGAAAATCCAACATGGTATCAGAGTTGGTTACCTTCAGAACAGTTTGACCACTGGAAGGACGATCACTACAACGGCACCTTGCAGCTGCAATAATTTTTCAAGCTCGTTGAGCATTATCCCAAGGACATTGGGAGTAATTACTTCACATAGAAGTGTGCCCTGACATAGCACACCCCCTAAAACCATCATTGTGCAGTTTTTTGAAGTTTGAAAAATTGAGTTTTTTCAGTGCTAGGGTTTCTACCGGTGAAAATGTGAACCAGTATGAGATTTGAGGATAGATTGGATGGAGAAGATAAATTAAGATCATGGAAGCATATAATACAACTCATTCTAGAAGAGAATGAATTATTGTATCACATCAAGAAGATTCTTTCAAAATCCAAAGATGAAGAAGAAAAGGAAAAGTTCAAGAAGAATGAGGTCAAGGCCAAGAGGATATTGACAGACTCAATCAAGGATCATCTGATACCCAATGTATCAAAACTAAAGACTGTAAAGGAGATGTTTGATTCCCTAACCAGACTCTATGAAATAAATAACACCAGTTAGAAGCTTACTCTTCAGCATCAACTTGGAAATGTGACTATGAACAAGTCAGAGATGATAGCCAACCTCTTTGCAAGCACCTCACAAATCAAAGACTAGTTAGCATCCATTGGAGATCTAATAGAAGATGTTGAACTAGTAACCACTACGCTAAATGGTTTCCCTCCCTCTTGGGACCCATTTGTCATAGTAATTTGTGCAAGAAATAAGTTACCCAAGTTTGACAAGTTATGGGAAAAATTCTCTCAAGAGGAATCTAGATTGATGTCCAAGAAACAAAAGGTAGATGATGAGGAAAACCAAGCACTTGCAACACAAGTGAAGAAGAGAAAGGAAAGAGAAGAAGGCAGACCAAGGAAGTCTCAGAATCTGCGTCGTAAGAGGGATGAGTTAAAGGTTCAATCCTTCTCTTTATTTTGTGTTGGTCATATCTAACCTTGTACTTTTCTTGTAACTGCTTCAGCATCTCTTGTACTTTCAAATGGATCTGCTTGATCTTCTCAACAAATCCTTATGCTTGTAATGCATCTCCTAAAATTTCCTCCCTCACTCCTCCTTGTTGTCCATATATAACATCTAAGGGTGAAGGTGGAAAACATCCAAAGCAAGTTTCAAAAAGTGACTTACCAATAGAAGTGTGGAATACTCTATTATAAGAATGTTTTATATAGATTAGATTTTCATCCCAAGTATTCAGATGATTCTTATTGTAACTCCTCAAAAGCTACACCAAAGTTCTATTGACTACTTATGTCTTCCCATCGGTTTGTGGATGGCATATTGTAGACCTCTTGATATTAGTTGCCATCTTCTCCCACAATGTAGTCCAGAAGGAACTGAGAAATTGGGTGTCCATGTTTGAGATGATGCCTCTTGGTATCCCAAAGTGCACCCGGAATTGTTCAAAGAAAAAATTTGTTTCTTCTTGTCCCTTGATAATATCTTTACAAGGTGTGAGAATACACATTTTGTTGAACCTGTCAATTACCACAAACAGATAGTCATGTCCCTTCCTATTTGTTGGTAAGCCTCCCACAAAATCCACGGAAATACTTTCCCAAGGTCGAGTGGGTATGGTAATGGATGGTATAGACCATGCTTCATGTTACTCGGCTTACTAGTACAACAAAGGATACATCCTTTAATATATTCTGTTGCATCTTCTTGCATTTTGGGCCGGTACACATACCTTTTGTAAATTATCTTCCCAACACCAAAATTTCCTTCAAACATGGAGGTTTGAGCCTCTTTGATAAGTTTAAAATGTTCACCTTTATGGAGATAGAGATTTTATATCTTATAGAGTAAACCAATCTGGAAAAGATAGTTAGCCCTGTTGTCACCTTCTTCTATATGAATATGGCCATGTAGCAGTTGAAACACCTCCTTGAAGTTCTCATATTCTTTGTATGCCTCTTTTTATATGCATCATGGGTAAAAGGATCCATGTGCATCAGATTTCCCAGAGTTGTGATCTTGGATGTGGGTGGTCGTGAAAGAATGTCTTCCAACTTGTTTGTGCTACCCTTGTTATACTTTATGACAAAATGAAACTATTTTAAGAACCCCAACCATTTGTAGTGTCTAGTTTGTTGTAAGTTACTTTGGGCCTGCAAATATTGTTGTTGGTGGTGATCTATGTGGATGATGGTCTCCTTTCCCATCAAATAGTGCTTCCATTTTTTGATAGCTTGTACCAAGGCATAGATCTATTTTTTGTAGGTAGGGTATTTGAGGACTACCCCATGAAATACTTCAAAATTATAGAAAACATACCTTTCTCCATACATCAATACTACTCTCGTGGCATACCCACTTCCATTTGTCTCCACTTTGAAGGGATTTTTCAAGTTTGGAAGCATGAGCATTGGTGCTTGACTAGTCTTTCTTTTAACCTCATTAAAGGCCTTATGTTGAGTCTTTCCCCACTGGAAACTCTTATTGCCTACTTTTATTATGTGGAGTGGTGTATGTATGATCTGAAAATAGAAGTCTGACTTGTTATGCTATGCAAGCACCCTCTACTTCATTAAAATAAACTTTACAGGACCTTGCTTCATGTGTTAAAATATGCAAGATAAACTTATGTGTTAAGTTCATGTATCTTCTTGTAAATGCTTATGTGTGAGGATATGTTCCTTTAAATGGTTATATATGTACTTTCAACAAATACACAGCAACATAATATGCAGCAAATAAACCATCAAAATCACAACAATAACAAGATGATAAAGGAGTTCACCCCCCTCCGGGCTACATCTCCTTGAGCCTCCATCAATGGACTTGGCTCTCTGGGATTAATTTGTCAAAAGTTCTTTTACAAGATGCTACTAAACTCCAATGGAAAAACATAATATACCATTGAGATCAGAACACATAAAAACCCCAAAAATGACTAATAGAACTTTGAAAACGGATCATGGCTCATCCGGGCATGACCTCTTCTACATGTGCCCATAAGCTTCCCTGAGCTTCTCTTTGGAAAAAACACCTATAAAAGTCCTCAACAGCCTCTGAAACCTGTCCCAATGTGTTCAGAACACATCAATTAGCCAAAAATGATTATTCAATCACAGAAAACAAACATAGGCTCACCAAAACATGTCCTCCATCAATGAGGGCTTCAAGCTCCCTAGAGCTTGTTGAAACTTCAATGGCTAAAATCCTGCAAAAGAAGTCTTCAAATGGACTTGATAATAGTGCCAATGGATTCAGGACGTCCAAAAACCCCTAGCTGGGCTTTTACGGCACCTCAATCGGCCAAAAGATGAGAAAGATAGGCCTCCTTCCATTTTCCTCCTTCAAGCTTGTTGAAACTGGTTCGCCAAAACGCACCTCTGTGTGCTTGAACCAAGAACACGCTCCAAATCCGTGTTTAAACCCAGCACACGCGTGCAACCGAATAATTGTGCAAACTGTAGGACGGTTAGGGCACCTCCAACCCCTAACCGCCAAGACCAAGGTCACATGGGTCTTCCATAAGACCTCGGGCAAATACGAAAAGGGCTAACACTTGAAAACCAAAACCCGCGCTCCAAGGCAAGGTCATATGGATTAGCACCCATAACCATGGGCTAAACATTTTTTTTTTAAAACCAAATGTTCCCCACGCGCATTTAAAATAGTGGTCATATGGCATGGCGTGTGATCGAGGGCTACACATTTAAAAACCCCACGCCATTTTCTGGAGGGTATGGTTGAATGCAATGAATGTGACCGGGGGCTGGGGCTAAGCCCCAGCCTTGTCCGCACCCAACTCAACACTAATACAAACTTTAATATATTTAAAAACATACATGTGTTAAGTAACAAATCTTCGCGCGTTGGTTGGTTGGACTTTGTTAAAACGTTGCACGGTGGGAGGAGGTCCGAGGTTCGAATCCCATGGACTCCACATAAAATTTTATATAACAATCCATTAGCCAATAAAGGGGTGCCACGTGGCAGCCCATGACTGGGCCACGTGGCACCTTACCATTCACCTATTAAATGCCACGTGTCAACAATCTATTCGTCCACGTGTCCTGCCATCAATGCCTGCCACGTCAACTGTCACATGTGAGTCGTACCCTGCCACATCATCATGTACAGACCTACCACGTCAGTGTACGGTCATGCCACGTCATCATCTGTACGGACTGCCCAGTCAGCATCCATTTTTTTTATTGTTTGGCGATTCGGACAGATCGCAATATATCTCGCTCCCGACGTCCGTTTGAGACGAAATGAATTGCGTTGGATTCGTGACGACGAGGACTACGATCAAGTTTGTTTTGAAGCAATTCCGAGAACGTTGGTTTTTGGGCTAAAATTTGACCACTGGTCCAGATTTTGATCAATGTACCACTGAAAACGAAACTCCTAACTTCTTTTGTTCAATTTGTATGAATTGGCCATTTCATGATGGCCTCCATACTGGCGAGATATATCTTGATCTCACCTCCATCGTTCACATACCCTAGATACACTAGAAATTGTTGAGAAAACTTGAATTTATTGAGATTGGACAGCACCTCGTGCTTCTTCGAGGTCTCTAACACCTACATAAGATGTGAGATGTGCTCCTCCTAGGTAGCATTATAAACTAGCGTATCATCCAAATAGAAAATAAAAAATGAATCTAGATAAGGGAGAAAAACACCATTCATTAGTCTCATAAATGTAGTTGGTGTATTGCATAACCTGAATGGCATAACTAACCACTCATACAAACCTTTCCTTGTCTTGAAGGTAGTCTTCCAAGTATCGTCTTCATTGACTCGTACCTGGTGATATCCTGCTTTTGAATCCAGCTTAGTGAAGTACTTGGCATGTTGCAACTGGTCCAACAGATCATTGATCCTAAGCAGAGGGTATCGATTCTTCATTGTAAACTTGTTCAATTCCTTGTAATTGATACAAATTCTCCAAGGTCGTTCCTTCTTCGGCACAATTATGATGGGTGAACCACAAGATGAGGTGATTTTTCAAATAACACCCTCCTCCAAAAATTGTTGCAACTGCTTCTTTACTTTGTTTTCTTCCAGAATAGACTGCCTATAGAGCCCAATATTTGGCAAGGTGGATTCTGGAAATAATTGGATTTCATGCTCCACTTCCCTCTTAGGTGGTATCCCTTTAGGCTCCTTGAAAACTCGCCTATATTCCTTTAGCATCTCCTCCAATTCATATTTTTTCTCCTTAGCACACCCTTCCAGGAATGTATTTTCCCTTAGGAAAAGCAAAACATATTTCTTGCAAGAACTGATAATTTTCTTAGCTTGATTGGCACTTACCAATGAAAATTTTCATTTTCCTTTGTGCACATTGATGATGAAGGATCTCTTTTCCTTGATGAGGCAGTACTAGTTGGATCTCTGCATGAATATTGTTGATGTTTTGGTAGCTTCAGGAGGATCTTTCACTCCTATATGACCTTTCTTAGATGGGGACAATATTCTGGAAGCAAGAGATCCATTGGATAGATGTTGAAATACCCTAGAAGAGAAGTCAGCCCAGAAGAATAAAGTATAATGAAAAGACACCTTCCCAGAAGAGAAGACCCAGATAGAATGATAAGAAGACTATAAATAAGGAGGCACCTTAGCTCATTTTTTCACTCATTCACACTCTCCCAGCTACACAGAAGCAAGGTGCAAGTTTGGAGGACGTGATGCAGTAGATGCAATTGCACATTTTATTATTGCTCAGTCTTTTGGTATCTCTCTCTTGTGTGCTACTCCTTGAGGAGGTGTGCTACCTTTGTATGGTGTTGTTGCTACAACTAGGGTGGTATTTATGGTTAAGCTATCACTTCTGTTAGGGTTTACCTGATTGGACTTGCTTTGTGAATGGAATCTAACTAAGAAAGGTTCATGGGTTTCTTTTCCCCATTTGGGGTTTTCCCAGGATAAATATCTTGTTTTCTTTTCTGTCTCTTGTTTATGTTGCTATTTCTCAGTACATGATATATATGTTAATGGTAACAAAGTAAAATAACACTAGTAACACTAATGCTATGTAAATAAGGAAAATCCAACATGGTATTAGAGTTGGTTACCTTCAGAACAATTTGACCACTGGAAGGACGATCACTACAACGGCACCTTGCAGCTGCAATAATTTGTCAAGATCGTTGAGCATTATCCCAAGGACATTGGGAGTAATTACTTCACATAGAAGTGTGCCCTAACATAGCACACCCCCTGAAACCATCAGTGTGCAGTTTGTTGAAGTTTGAAAAATTGAGTTTTTTCAGTGCTAGGGTTTCTACCAGTGAAAATGTGAACCAGTATGAGAGTTGAGGATGGATTGGATGGAGAAGATAAATTCAGATCATGGAAGCATATAATACAACTCATTCTAGAAGAGAATTAATTATTGTATCACGTCAAGAAGATTCTTTTAAAATACAAAGATGAAGAAGAAAAGGAAAAGTTCAAGAAGAATGAGGTCAAGGCCAAGAGGATATTGACAGACTAAATCAAGGATCATATGATACCCAATGTATCAAAACTAAAGACTACAAAGGAGATGTTTAATTCCCTAACTATACTCTATGAAAGAAATAACACCAATCAGAAGCTTACCCTTCGGCATCAACTTGGAAATGTGACTATGAACAAGTCAGAGATGATAACCAACATCTTTACAATCACCTCACAAATCAGAGACTAGTTAGCAGCCATTGGAGATCCAATAGAAGATGTTGAGCTAGTAACCACTACGCCAAATGGTTTCCCTCCCTCTTGGGACCCATTTTTCATAGTAATTTGTGCAAGAAATAAGTTACCCAAGTTTGACAAGTTATGGAAAAATTGCTCTCAAGATAAATCTAGATTGATGTCCAAGAAACAAAAAGTAGATGATGAGGAAAACCAAGCACTTGCAACACAAGTGAAGAAGAGAAAGGAAAGAGAAGAAGGCAGACCAAGGAAGTCTAATAATCTGTGTCGTAAGAGGGATGATTCAAAGGTTCAATCCTTCAATTGCAGGAATATGGGACATTATGTCGCACAATGTCCTCACAAACATGAGAAAGAAAAGGAGAAGAAAAAACACCATGCACATGCAGCAGAAGCCGAAGAGCACTCAAAGGCATCAAAGGATGAAGAATTTGTCTTTTAGAAAATGGTGTTTTTCATATGAACGATAGAAGGAAACTCAAGTAGGACAACAACACCACACTCCAGGTTTGCATATCAGGTTTGATATTTTATATTGTTGTTGCTTAAGGAAGTATTGTACCTAGGATAACAGTCTTTACATCTTTATTATTTGCTATTGCTATCAAATGTTTAGGTATACCTGAATACTATCGGTACGATTACCATTAAGAAAATTCTCATTGTTAATCATATACTAATGCAGGAGCATCGTCAGCAGCAAGCGAGCACGAGTAGCGCCAACGCATTTTTGGCACATGTTCAAAGGTGTTTAAATTGTTTTGAAGTAGGATGCGCCAAAACTTAAATAAAGTAGTTAAGAAAGGGCGTACTTGCAGATTGTAATCATACCTTGAGCGATCCGCTCTCGTCTGTAGTAGGTAGAGGCATTTACATATAATAAATGTAAGTAGGTAGCCTTGAATTCTAGATTAGACAGTTTTAGGAGCGGAGGGAAAACTGACTATAGACACCCTCATCTTGTATCATTGTAACATTAACAATGAACATTGTCAATTGAGCATAGAGCATAGAGAGGAAGAAGCCGAGAGTTGTGTAGAAGAACTTATGTATAGAAGTCATGAATTAATACATGAAGCTTTGATTCAGACTTATGGTGTTGTGATATTCTCTATGTATGCATGTTAAATGTTATACTTATAGCTATTTTACTCTTTCTGTGATCCATTTGTTGTTACGCTATGTAGGTATGATTTCTAGTTAAATTTTTGAAATATGAGAGAGGAAGAGTAAGGAATGAGTTTCAATTGTTTCTCTATCTGAGCAAGAATTCCTGCAAGGAGTGCAGTGAAGTTGTCCGCAAGGAGTGTGTTGACAAGGGTTCAGAGTTTCATCTCTGAAAGCTCAGAAGAGATAGTGTTATTCTCATTCTTGCGGAAGTGCAAGTTAAGCACAGGAGTCGTGCAAGGTGTGCGTAGGCCGAGTAGAGTCTCAGAGCTTACAACCTGAGGAAATCGTTGAAAGACTACTATTGCAAGGAGTGCACAGAGTCGAAAAGCCTCAAATATTTAAGCGTATTTTAAGAAGTGTCACAAGGAGTGCACGCAGGAGTTATCCCCAGAGTACTTGAGGATTTTCAAGCAAGCTCAGAAGGGATAGAGTCTTCGAAGTTATCAAAGAAAGGTTCAAGAGGGCTAGTGCCTTGAAGTGTTGGAAGGAGGGTGAGTGCTTTTACGCACAGAGTCATAGCTGCAGGGGTCGCAGAACGGAGTAAAGGCCGAGGCCTTTAGCACTTGGAAAATCTTCCAAGTATCGGAATAAAGCACATGCTCAGGAGGGAGCACAGCTGCCATCAGATCAGGTTGAGGAAGAAATCTAGACTGTTGGATTTCCACATCTATGGAGCAGCATAGGAGGCGTGCACAACAGGAGCAGTTGTGAGCCGTTGGATCTCAAAGGGATCACGGATAACCATCGGATTGATTGGAAGTTGCACGAGGTTTAATCCTTAAATGTGCAGAGCAGAGGAGAGAAGTCCTGAAACAGGCGTGGCATATCAGGATTTCAGAGTTCGTGATATCGGAAGTCCTGATGACGAGAGATCGGGAAAATTCACAGTGAAAATCCCGAAAGGATTACAGTCATCCATTCGTTGGGACACGTGGCGGAGATCGAGGAACCCATCGATATTTCGTCTATCAGGATTTCAAGTTGACTGAGGATTTGTGTCACAGGGGGTCATAAGTTGTGAAATCATGAAATGAATGTGGACCATCCATCGTAGGAGGACACGTGGTAGCAATCCAGGCTTTCGGAAACAAAAACCCTGAAAGGAAAGACCATTTCGGCATTTCAGAATTCGAAACTTCGGGAGTTCCGAGGATAAGGCGTCCATGCATTTCGGCATTTTAAAACCTGAAATCGCGAAGAAGCAGAAGGTCGGGACATTGGTACATCGGATTTTCAGGATTCGGAGGTTCGGGAATCCTGAGGACGAGAGGTCCAAAATCATTTCGGTGTTTTAAAGACCGAAATCGCGAAAGAAGAGGAAGGCCAGGAAATTTCCATTTCGGCATTTCACATATCGGTGTTCGGGAGTTCGAGAAGACAGAGGTTCTCGACATCGGGAAATAGAAAGTCCTGAACCCTGAAACTCACGGTCGTGTGCAGAAGACTGTGGGGTAGAAGAAGGACATGTGGATCGATTTGACTGAGATTCCAGTTGGAATCGAAAGAGTCGCTTCGGCTCAAGGAGAGATTATAACGATCCTTTGTAGCGGATCTTGACCCAACGGTCGGGGGTCTGCACCAAGTTTGGTATCAGAGCACAGAAAGATTTATTTGCTTTCTGTAGCAGGGAAAAGAAAGATTTACCATGTTGCCGAGAAGAAGAGATAGGCAAACACCCGATCTGCCAGAGGAGAGGGAAATGCCAAAAGAAAGGGGTAGGCAGGTGCCAAATCCAGCCATGGAAAGAGAGATGCATAACATACGCACCAGACTTGTGGACGTAGAAATAAAACAGAGACGCACAGCCGATGCTGGAGATGTCAGTAAATCTGAATGTGAAGATGAAGCTGGACATGAAGGAGAAGAAGTTGCAGCAGAGGATGCAGCAAATGAACGTCTGATTAGGGCGGTTGCAAGAATGAGTGCCAGGGAAAAAATGGACATTCCATTATATGAGGGAAACCTGGATGTTGAAGAGCTTCTAGACTGTATTAGAGCTCTGGACACGTATTTTGACTATGAAGATGTCGAGGAAGACAGGAAGGTCAAACACACTGCCACAAGATTGAAAGGACATGCAGCATTGTGGTGGGATGAACTACACGCTGACAGACACTGCGAAGGCAAGCAGAAGATCAAGAGTTGGGATAGAATGATCGCGAAGATGAAGGCGAAATTCATACCCAGGGATTATCAAATCACTCTGTTTCGGAGAATGCAGAATTTGAGACAGAAGCTGATGTTAGTGAAGGAGTACACTAAAGAGTTCTACAAGTTGAACATCAGGGTAGGTCATCGCGAAAGTGATGATGAAAAGGTTGCCAGGTACATGAATGGTCTGAGATACGACATTCAGGATGAGATGAGCATGATGACCATTCAAACGGTCGAAGATGCTTATCAGATGGATCTAAAGGCTGAAGAGAAGCTGAGACGAAAGAAAAGTCAGAGAGGCCGAGGCAGAAGTCAGCCCAGAGGCAAAACAGTTGTCCAAGATAGGAATCAGAAGCCTAAGGAAGAGTGGAAGAAACCTCAACCTCAAACTGAGAGAGGTGGAAGCTCACAGAGAGGGCAGTATACTGAACAGAGAGGACAGTATGTTGATAACAACACTTTTCCTCGCACTAGAGGAAGAGGAAGAGGCAGAGGTGGAGTGATAAAATGATTCACATGTGGAAAGAATGGACACAAATCTTATGAATGCCCAGATAAGAAGAAATAAGGTGGTGAGACTCACATTACCGAAGTGCAAAGGCGGAATGTTGAGGCAGAGGATGTTGAAGGCAGAGGATGCTGAAGGCAGAAGATCACTAGTGATGAGGAAATTTCTCTTAACGCCAGAAGAGGAGGCGGAGAATCCAGTGCAGAGGAACAGTCTTTTTCGGACTGCTTTCAAGACCAAAGACAGGGTATGCAAAGTCATCGTGGATAGTGGTAGCACATACAATCTCATTTCTACAGAGATGGTAGAAAAGTTGGAGCTGGAGACTATTGAACATCCAAGTCCATACAAAGTCTCATGGCTACAAAAAGGACATCAGGTAAATGTCACTAAACAATGTTTAGTTGAATTTAAAATAGGAGGATATAATGATAAGATATTGTGTGATTTCATTCCCATGGATGTTTGTCATCTATTGTTGGGTAGACCATGACAATATGACAGGAATGTGATTCATGATGGGAGAAAGAACACATACACCCTAGAGAAGAATGGGAGAACTCACATGTTGTTGTCGATTAAGGACAAACAGGTGAAACCTGAAGTAAGAAACATTGTACTTATCATGAGTGGGAAGGAACGTCTTAAGGAGGTTAAGAAGAAGGAAGATCCACAATTCATCGTGGTCAGGAAACCTAGAATTGTTTTGACCAGCACAAGAGTGGATGATCTACCAGAGGAAATCCAGCAGCCACTGGAGGAATTTGTTGATATAGTAGTGGACGAACTACCTCGTTCGTTGCCACCTATTATAAGTATAAGTCATCACATTGATCTTATACCTGGAGCTAGTTTACCAAACAAAGAAGCGTACAGATTGACGCCGCGGGAGAATGAAGAGGTCAAAAGACAGGTCCAAGATTTAATGGACAAAGGGTTGATTAGAGAAAGCTTGAGTCCATCTGTTGTTCCGACAGTACTCAGTCCAAAGAAAGATGGGGGTTGGAGGATGTGTACAGACTCAAGGGAAATTAACAATATTACCATCAGGTATAGATTTCCATTGCCAAGAATGGATGATTTGATGGATTGCTTGAGTGGAGCGAAAAAAATTTCGAAGATTGATTTGAAAAGTGGATATCATAAGATTCGTATGAGAGAAGGCGATGAATGAAAGATAGCATTCAAGACCAATGAAGGGTTGTATGAATGGCTTGTTATGTCGTTTGGCTTGACAAACGTTCCAAGTACCTTTATGAGATTGATGAATGAAGTCCTGAAGGATTTCATCAGAAAATTTGTCATTGTGTATCTTGATGACATACTGATTTTCAGTAAAACAGAGGCAGAACATCTGAAACATTTGGCCACAGTGATGCGGAGGCTACAGCAAGAGAAGCTGCTGATAAATATGAAGAAATCCTCATTCATGAAGATGGAGCTCATTTATTTGGGTTTTGTTATTTTTGCAGATAAGTTGAGGATGGATCTAGATAAAGTGGAGGTGATTAAGAATTGGCCATTGCCAAAGAATATTTTTGAAGTTCGAAGTTTTCATGGATTGGCTAGTTTCTACAGGAAGATCATTAGGAATTTCAGTGGAATTAGTGCACCAATGATGGACACGGTGAAGAAAAGACATAAATCTTTTCACTGGATCGAAGAGGCTGAGAAAAGCTTCAATTTGTTGAAAAGGAAAATCACGGAACAACCAATTTTGGTGTTGCCGGATTTCAAAAAGACATTTCAAGTAAAATGTGATGCAAGTGGATTTGCAATAGGGGTAGTCTTGAGTCAAGAAGACAAACCGATAGCATACTTCAGCGAGAAGCTGAACGAAGCCAAAATAAAATACTCCACATATGACAAGGAGTTCTATGTTATTATTCAGGCATTGAAGAAATGGAGACACTACTTAATTCCTAAGGAGTTTGTCGTATATAGTGACAATCATGCTTTGCAATTTGTGACTCAACAGGAGAAGTTGAATCAAAGACATGTTAATTGGGTTGAATACATGCAGAATTTTACTTTTGTAATTAAACATATTTCTGGAACTGCTAACAAGGTTGTTGATGCTTTGAGCAAGAAGTGTTTGCTTATGCAGGAGTTCAGAGTCAAAACGTTGGGTTTTGATAATCTCAAGAACATGTACAGAGATGATCCAGACTTCAAAGAAGCGTATGAAGCAGCTGAGAATCCAATTCTCAAGGACAGAATTCAACGGACAGAATACATGATCCAGGAAGGATTATTGTTTAAGGGTAATCAACTTTGTATTCCAAAATGCTCCATGAGGGAGAATCTGTTGAAGGAGAAACACAGTGGAGGATTGGCTGGACATTTTGGTCATGACAAGATGTTCTCAAAGTTAAATGAGTCATATTTTTGTCCAGGAATGAGAACAGACATCAAAATATTCGGGGACAGATGTAGAATTTGTCAGCATTCAAGAGGAAAGAGGCAGAATGCAAGCTTATATCAACCGCTACCCATACCTGAGAGGTTGTGGGATGCAGTAAGCATGGAATTCATATTGGGGCTACCGAGAACACAAAGAGGGTTCGACTCAATCTTTGTAGTGGTGGACCGATTTTCTAAGATGGCACACTCCATACCGTGTCAGAAAACCAGTGACGCAACTCACATTGCGAATCTGTTTTTCAAAGAAGTCATTCAACTTCGCGGCTTACCAAGGAGCATAGTTTCGGATCCCGACACCAAGTTCGTGGGACACTTCTGGAGAACCTTATGGAAAAAGTTAGGAACAAACTTGTCGTTCAGTTCAGCTTATCATCCTCAGACGGATGGACAGACAGAAGTTGTGAACAGAAGTTTGGGAGACTTGCTGAGGAGTTTGGTGACAGAACATCATAGTCAGTGGGACAATATTCTACCACAGGCGGAATTTGCTTATAATGATTCAATCAATAGAAGCACGGGGCAGAGTCCATTTCAAATTGTTTATGGCATGCAGCCAAGAGGAGTTTCTGAATTGAGGGATTCAGAACAGAACAAAACTAGGAGTGCTAGTGCAAAGGATTTTGTAGAAACGATGAAGGAGCTTCATAACCAAGTTAAGGAGCAATTGCAAAAATTGAGCCAAGAGTATAAGCGAAGAGCAGACCAACACAGGAGAGAACTTCAGTTCGAAGTTGGTGATTTGATCCTTGCACACTTGATAAAGGAAATGTTTCGAAGGGGGACATATAACAAATTGAAAATGAAGAAAATTGGGTCATGCAAGATCATAAAGAAATTTGGGGCGAATGCTTATGAGATTTAATTACCCGAGGGGATTGAAATTTCTTCGATATTCAATGTCTCATATTTGTACCCTTACAAAGCTGAAGAGGTAGGAGTAGACAACGAACAACCAGAGGTTCAATGGGCCAAGAAAATGCCAGTTGCAGAGAAGCCACAGATGGAGAGCGTACTGGACATAAGAGTTAGTAAGAGGACCAGGCGAAAGGAATATTTTGAATACTTGGTCAAATGGAAGGGACATCCAGTTGAAGACGCCAGCTGGGAAAATGAAGCTGAAATCCAAAAGCATGGACAGACTGTACGAGAGCTCATGGATAGGAGTCCATGAAAGATTTCAAGTGAGGGAGTATGATGCAGGAGCATGGTCAGCAACAAGCAAGCGTGAGTAGCACCAACGCATTTTTGGCACATGTTCAAAGGTGTTTAAATTGTTTTGAAGTAAGATGCACCAAAACTTAAATAAAGTAGTTAAGAAAGGGCGTACTTGCAGATTGTAATCAGACCTTGAGCGATCCTCTCTCGTTTGTAGTAGGTAGAGGCATTTACGTATAATAAATGTAAGTAGGTAGCCTTGAATTCCAAATTAGACAGTTTTAGGAGCCAAGGGAAAACCGACTATAGACACCCTCATCTTGTATCATTGTAACATTAAAAATGAACATTGTCAATTAATCATAGAGCATAGAGAGGAAGAATTCGAGAGCTATGTAGAAGAAATTATGTACAGAAGTCATGAATTAATACATGAAGCTTTGATTCAGACTTATGGTGTTGTGATATTCTCTATGTATGCATGTTAAAAGCTATACTTATAGCTATTTTACTCTTTTTGTGATCCATTTGTTGTTACGCTGTGTAGGTATGATTTCTAGTTAAATGTTTGAAATATGAGAGAGGAAGAGTAAGGAATGAGTTTCAATTGTTTCTCTATCTGAGCAAGAATTCCTGCAAGGAGTGTAGTGAAGTTGTCCGCAAGGAGTGCGTTGACAAGGGTTCAGAGTGTCATCTCTGAAAGCTCAGAAGAGATAGCGTTATCCTCATTCTCACGGAAGTACAAGTTAATCACAGGAGCCGTGCAAGGTGTGTGTAGGCAGAGTAGAGTCTCAGAGCTTACAACCTAAGGAAAGCATTGAAATACTACTGTTGTGAGGACTGCACAGAGTCGAAGAGCTTAAGATATTTAAGCATATTTGAAGAAGTGCCACAAGGAGTGCGCACAGGAGTTATCCCCAGAGTACTTGATGATTTTCAAGCAAGCTCAAAAGGGATAGAGTCTTCGAAGTTATCGAAGAAAGGTTCAAGAGGGCTAGTGCCTTGAAGTGTTGGAAGGAGGGCGAGTGCTTTTACGCACGGAGTCATAGTTGCAGGGGTCGCAGAACAGAGTAAAGGTCGAGGCCTTTAGCACTTGGAAAATCTTCCAAGTATCGAAAGAAAGCACATGCTCAGGAGGGAGCACAGCTGCCGTCAAATCGGGCTGAGGAAGAAATCTGGACTGTTGGATTTCCACGTCTAGGGAGCAGCGTAGGAGGCGTGCACAGCAGGAGAAGTTGTGAGCCGTTGGATCTCACAGGGATCATCGATAGCCATCGGATTGATCAGAAGTTGCACGGGGTTTAATCCTTAAACGCGTAGAGCAGAGGAGAGAAGTCCTGAAACAGGCGTGGCATATCAGGATTTTGGAGTTCAGGATATCAGAAGTTCTGATGATGAGAGATCAGGAAACTTCACAGTGAAAATCCCGAAAGGATTACAGTTGTCCATTCGTTGGGACACGTGGCAGAGATCGAGGAAACCGTCGGTATTTTAGCTACCGGGATTTCAAGTTGACTGAGGATTTGTGTCACAGGGGGTCATAAGTCATGAAATCGCGAAATGAATGTGGATCGTTCATAGTAGGAGGACACGTGGTAGAAATCCAGGCTTTCGAAAACAAAAACCCTGAAACGAAAGGCCATTTCGGCATTTCAGAATTCAAAACTTCAGGAGTTCCGAGGACGAGGCGTCCATGCATTTCAGCATTTGAAAACCCAAAATCGCAAAGAAGGAGAAGGTAAGGACATTGGTAAATCAGATTTTCTGGATTCGAAGGTTCGGGAATCCCGAGGACGAGAGGTCCAAAAGAATTTCGGTGTTTTAAAGACCGAAATCGCGAAAGAAATGGAAGGCCGAGAAATTGCCATTTCGGCATTTCACATATCGGTGTTCGGGAGTTCGAGAAGACAGAGGTTCTCTACATCGGGAAACAGAAAGTCTCGAAACCAGAAACTCACGGTCGTGTGCAGAAGACTGTGGGGTAGAAGAAGGACCTATGGATCGATTTGACTGAGATTCCAGTGGGAATCGAAAGAGCCGCTTCGGCTCAGGGAGAGATTAGAACGATCCTTTGTAGCGGATCTTGACCCAAGGGTTGGGGGTCTGCACCATATACTTATCTAATGAAATTGATCTCCTCTAGAGATGTTCTTGATTACTAACCATTCCATGGATGTTACTATGGAAATGTTGTTCTTTTCTCTTTTTCCGTGCAGGTCATAGGTGATAGCTATGAGAAAGAGTTATGATGATGATTGCAGGAGGAAACTATTTAGACAGTCTCTAGCCAATACATAGAACTATGTACATGAATGTACACACCCATGTGAAGTAGAAGACGAAGAAGAGTATCTCTTATGAATATTGAATGTGAGGAGCAGAAGGCTCCAAAGATGATCATACAATTAATTTTACCACTCTTCAGATCATCAGGAAGAGTCAGTAGTGCCAAAAGGGCCTACCTAGAAACGATGCAATAAACAAGCATGTTCTCATACAAATACATGGCATTAATAAGCCATACTATGAAGAGAAGCATATGAATCCACCAGTGGTGGGGCAGGTAGCCCCACCAAGTACCATCTCAGAAGGAGATATATTTCAAAGGGATACAACCCTTAGGATCCAATAGGGAGGATAAACCTCCTAGCACAGTCCATAAGAGATCAAACTTCGGAAGAATTTAACAAATGTAGTAGAAGAAAGTGGCTCCAGAGATTGTATAGACCCATACGGAGTCAAGCTTCAGAGGGAGCATGCATATTCAAAGTGAGCCTGATCTCAGAGAGATTCAATGTCTTAGAGACTTTCATTCAAAAAGTATTCCTTCTCAGATTCATATAGGAGAGAGAGACGTATTCCAAGACTGGCAGAAAAGTGCCATGAGTTGAGGAGGCTAGATCAAAGTTTCAAAGGATTCTAGGAGATGTGAGATCTCCTAGGAAGCTTCCCTTGTCTCGATAGAAATTTATGTACTGAAAGAGGAGGCAACTAGTCAGAAGGACTACGATATAGATTTCTCCTCAGTTCCAGAAACCACACATGTTTTCCAGCTATGTGGTGTTGATGAGTAGCATCATTGATTGAGAGCCTTCCACCATTAAAGAAGTTTTTGACAAGCAGAAATGGAAGGATGACATGATGGAGGAGTATCATTCCATCATGAAGAATGATGTGTGAGAAGTGGTTATGAGACCAGAAGGGAAGTTAGTAGTGACTTTCAAGTTGATCTACAAGATCAAGCATGTTGCATATGGTAGCATAGAGATGTACAAAGCTTGATTTTTGGCCTGAGGATTATCTATGCAATAGGAAGAATATTATGAAGAGACACTTTCTCTAGTATTGAGAAGAAATGTACATAGAGCAACCACAAGATACATGAGAAGGAGTCTCATGTCTGCAGATTGAAGAAGGATTTGTACATGCCCAAGCAGGCACCCAAGGCATAATATGCTAGATCAGACAGTTATTTTGTGGTTTCCCATTGATCCTACATGTGGATGACCTGTTTCTTGCAGGAGATGAGAATATCATAGCTAGGTGAAAGAGCGAGCTCGCTTCATAGTTCGATATGAAGTAACTAGGTCTGATGCATTAATTCTTTGGATTGGAAGTCTGGCAGAGATTAGATGAAATTTTCCTTAGCCAAGGAAATTATACTATTGAGATCCTAAAGAAATTCGGGATGATGGACTACAAGTCCATCACCACACCCATGACGATAAATCTGAAGCTCTTGAGTGACAAATATTTAGATTTAGTGTATCCCACGATGTACATATAGTTTATTGGATCCTTGATGTACCTAGTTAACACCAGGCTAGACATATGCTCTGCAGTGAATACCTTGAGTCAACACATAGTTGAACCTAGACAGGTACATTGGATGGTAGAAAAGCATATTTTGAGGTACATTCATGATACGGTTCGATATGCATGTGAATTTGTAGGGATATACAGATTCTGACTAGACAGGGAGTGCAGTGGATCGGAGGAATACTTTTGGATCTCGCTTCAATCTGGGATCAAGCATGATCTAATGGTTGAGCGGGAAGCAGACATCAGTGGAACTCAATACTTCAAAAGCAGAGTATATCATACCAATCATGGAAATTCATGAAGCAGTCTGGCTCTGAAAGTTGCTAGCTGGGATATTTGATCTAGAATTGGAGCCAACTTTGATACATTATGAGAATCAAAGTTGCATGAAGCTTACCAAGAACATTGTATTCCATGACATGTCGAAGCATACAGAGATAAAATATCATTACATCTGTGACATGGTGTAGAGAGGAGTTGTGGAGCTCCAATACATATCCATGGATGAGAAGATAGTGAACATCCTCACCAAGCCCTTGTCAAAAGTGAAGTATGAGTACTTTGTAAATTTTCAGACCCCACCCATTTTCAAGTCTTGCTGATTTTTATCAGTGTTTAATGCCCAAAACCCAGATTTATGACAGCCATAAATACTCATCAAATAAACAATATTTCAAAACTGAAACATGAGGATTATAAACATCATTTAATACATAAATAAAATTATTTCAGCAACACCATATTCAGAAAATAAAATGCACATAGATTTTTGGTCTAACAGTGACCCTGGAAAAACCCACAAGGGGAAAACCAGTGAGAGAGGAATTTTATTATTTCAGAGCTCAGAGAAATATTTTGTTACAGCAAAATTACACAAACTTATCTCAGAAATTTTTGAGAAAATCTCCTTCAGAAATACCACAAACTTCATCTCCTTGATTTCTGTGCAAGAAATTCGTACTGGTGTACGGTTGTCATAGCATTAAATGTTGCACGGGATGTCTAGAAATTCATGCCCACTTTTATGAGTTTGTTGTACGGACTTTTCCGCAGTAAATGCACCTTGAAAAATGTGCCACACTGCCTTGAAATGCGTGTTGGTTCCCTACTGTACGGACTGTCATTTTTATTAGTTGTACGACCTCTCAAAATTTGTATCGTATGGCCTTTAGTTGGTTGTACATTTTTCATTGGAATTCGTGATGTACCTTGCCTTGGGATTCATGCCAATGTTCAACAACCTTCTCCTTCTCAAGCTCGACCTCTCTCTCTTCTCATGCTCTCTCAAAAATGCATCAACAACCCTCAAAGGGTGTGCCCTCCTTACCCTAATCAACTCAATGAGGGGAAGGTGAAAGGTCATCTCATCCAATGGTTGATATTAGACGAGATGAATTGTGGAGATTAAATCACTTAAGTCACCCACTTTCCCTAAGTTCAAAAAGTCACCTTTTAATTTACATCTCATAAATTAAATGACTAGGGTCCACATTAGGCATTTTCCCACCCCTTAGGTGGCTAGGTGATCAGAAACACTTGCCTAGGTACTTTTTAATTATTTTAACACTCCCTCTTACCGAGGAAGGTGTTACTCACCACTCCAAGCTTGTCCCTGAAGAATACAAACTTGCCTTTTCCCAAGGCTTTAGTGAGTATGTCCGCAACCTGCTCATCTGTGGATATGTACTGTAGCTCAACTGCTCCTCTCTGAACATAATCCTGGATGAAGTGATAATGAATCTCAATGTGCTTAGACCTGTCGTGAAAAACTGGATTCTCAGAGAGTTTGATACAACTCTAATTCTCACATAAAATCATAGTGGGTCTCAACTACACACCAAATAATCCCACCATAAACTTGTGAATCCAAATGGACTAACAACTAGCCTGAATGGAATCCATATACTCAGCCTCTACAGAACTCAAAACCAATGATTTTTGCTTCCGACTGAACCAGGACGCCACTGTTGAGCCCAATATGAAACAAATTTCAGAAGTACTCTTCATGTCACTGACACATCTGCCCAATCTGAATCTGTATAGCCCACCAATTGAACTCCATCCCCTCTCAGATAGTTCGGACCATAATCCATTGTACCACAAAGATACCTGAGCACATGTTTTGTTTCCACCCAATGCACTCTCCTAGGCTCCACCATAAACTAACTAAGAGTGTTGACAGCAAAACAAATATCTGGTCTGGTATTGACCAAATACATCAATGAACCAATCAACTGACGATATAAAGTGGAATCAACCAACTGTGACTCAGAAGCATGAAGCTTCTTCTAGTTAGTAATCATGGGTGTGGTCATGGGCCTGCAATCCTCCATCTGGAATCTCCTCAGAATGTCACAAGCATACTTCCCCTGTCCCAGAAAGATGTGTCCAGGCTCCTTCCAAACCTCCAATCCCAAAAACTAATGCATCAATCCAATATATGTCATCTCTAACTCTAAAGCAAGGTTGTCCTTGCAGCTAGTAATGAGTCTCTCAACCCCTGTAGTGAAAATATCATCAACATATAGCAATATTATGAGAGGATCCTCTCCAACCACGATGAAGTATAGGTTTGGATCTGCCTCACTCTTCTCAAAGCCCAATTGTTGCAAGTAGGCATCAATCCTAGAATACCAAGCTATGGGAGCTTGTTTCAACCCATACAATGCCTTCTTCAGTATGCACACATGAGACTCTCTCTCATGCACCTTAAATATCAATGGTTGCTCAATGTACACCTACTCATGTATGAGACCATTCAGAAATGTGGTCTTCACATCCATCTGATGGATCTTCCAAACCATCTATGTTGCAATAGAGATCACTGCCCTGATCAAGTTATATCTAGCAATCAAAGAGAAGGTCTCATCATATTCAACTCCCTCGACCTGTGAGAACCCCCAAGCCACAAAACGAGCTTTGTACTTCTTAATTCTTTCATCTGCAGCATACTTGAGTTTGTAGAGCCACCTAGAAGTCAACATTGACTTCCCCTTAGGTCTAGGAACAATCTCCCAAACATCATTCTTCATGATGGAACTGTACTCTTCCATCATGGAATCTCTCCAAACCTGTCTGTCAGCAGCCTCCTCAAAAGTGGAAGGCTCGAAATCCCTGATGTTGCTCACCATCGCAATGTAGCTGCAAAATATCTCAGGAGGTTTACTCTCCCTCACAGCCTGCCTAGGATTCCCCACTGAACCATATGCCTCTCTTAGAGTGTCCTGAAGCCACTTGGGATTCCTCCTCTCTGAAGTAGTGTCCCATGGAGGGGACTCCCCCTACTCAACCCCATCACCTGAAGACTATGAATCTGAAGTAGAATCTGGAGCACTCGATCCTAAAACATGTGGACCAGTAACATGTGATCCTAACATCTGTGGCCCTGTAACCTATGGACCAGTCGTCACCGAAGCTGGTGGAACTGAAATCTGTGTCACTGGACTATGTTGTGGACTCACCAAATATGAGGTGTTGAATGCTCACCCCTCTCAGTCCCTCGTGACTTCCTAAAGGCTCTATCCTCTTCAAATATCACATCCCTTCTCAAAATTGTCTTCTTCAAGGAAGGGATGTATATGGAGAAATCCTTTGAAGTCTCTCTATACCCAACAAAAATCCCTTTTTCTGTCATGGCTTCTATATTTTTACTCTTCTCATAAGGGACATGTGAATATGTAAGGCACCCAAAAATCCTAAAGTGCCCAACCTTAGGCTTATTCCCAGAGAAATCCTTCTCAGGAGTCTTATCCCTCAATTCTTTGTGTGGACTCTTTTTCTGCAGATAAACTGTAGTGTAACATGCCTCAGCCCAAAGAAAAAGTGTCATCCCCTAATCATGCAATATGACTCTCGCATCCCCAACTATGGTCATGTTCTTCCTCTTAGCAACCTCATTCTTTTGTGGGTTGTAAGGAATAGTCAACTCCCTCTTGATGCCCTCTCCTACATGGAAGTCATTAAACTCCTTGGAGGTATACTCACCCCCATTATTTGTCCTCAGTACTCTGATTTTCCTCCCAAATGGGTTCTCCACAAGAGATCTAAATTCTTGGAACCATTTGAAGGCCTATCCTTTTGTCTTCATGAAGAAAATCCAAGACTTCCGAGAGAAGTCATCAATGAATATGACATAGTACAAACAACCACTCAAATATGCAGAAGACATAGGACCAGATATGTCAGAATGAATCAGATCAAGTATACATGTTGTTATGTTGACACTTCTTGGAAAACCAGGCTTGGTGTACTTTCCCAAAGAACACCCCTTGCACAACTCCCAGTTCTCTGTATTGAACTCTGGAACTCTAGTCACAATCTCCCTCAGTATCCTTAGAGCCCCATGATGATGATGATGATGATGATGATTAACGTCCACTAAGACCTAATTGGTCTATCGGACTTTAAGAGGGTAAGTGATTACTTGTGATTCTTTAGAATTTTGTTTCTGTGCTTGAAAAGCATTAAGAGAATCTTTCCAAGATCACCATACTTTTGTTGAGTTAAGAGGTTAGGAAGGTTGGTAGTGTGATCAATATTTTGAAAA
>ML797540.1:95300-121276 GCA_009831015.1 Picea engelmannii
TAGTGTGATCAATATTTTGAAAATGAGATCTAATATGGGTATAGGCTGGACAATATAAGAGAAAGTGATTTTCATCTTCAACCTTCTTAGTGTCACAAAGGTGACACACTCTTTCATCCCATGGCGTTTTAGGAATTGACCAATGGCCAGTTTCACTATGGAGCTAGCTCGTGAGAATTTGTTCTTATCTTAGCAATGCTTATTTTTTTCTTTACACTTGGCAAAACAGATAGATAATTTTGATCTTCTAGATTAGGGTTGATTACATCTTTATAATACCTTAATTTTCCTTTTTCCTCTAACTCTTTATCACACCACATTTTTTCCTTAAATTTTTATTTGACGTTTTTTTTAATAGTATCTTTATTCTGAATCTGCAAAATGGTTTCTTCCATGATTCCCCAATAGTTTAGCCAAGACTGGGTGTCTTTATGCCATCCTCGCTTGGGTCGATGGTGGTTATGACTTGATTTGGAAGCAAATTTAGGTAGCCTCTTGTATTCCATGTTGTTTAAATTGTTCTTATACATTAGGTATCTAGTCATATCCATGCTCTCAATGGGGGAGAGGCTTGTTTCTACAAGGAGGATGGGATAGGGTGTATTTCCTTTAATTTTGAGATTATAGGTTATAAAAAAAAAATTGTATTTGCTCTATCTTTCTCCAGGATTCACGAGAGATACTACATCCCCATACTTCACATCCATAAAGAATAACAGGTGTAACAAGAGTCTCAAAGAGGAGATTCTTCTTATCCCAACTCCATGCGGGCCATCCTCCTATGCCATAGCTCACAAAGATCATTGTTTTTGGCAGTATGATACAATGCACTAGCTGGCTAAAACATGAGCTTGTACAACTTCTCATGTCGAGTCCCAATCACTTTGGCCGAAGTGATTTTGGACCCCTTGGGAAATAGGAGCACCTGTCCATCATGGAACAACACCTCATATCCCCTCTCCTCAATAGTAGAAATTGAAATCAAGTTTTTCTTCAATCCAGGAACATATAGGACATCTCTCAACAACATGGGAGGTAGAAACTCCCTTTGAAATGATATTGTCCCACTACCAACTTCCTTGACCACTCGGTCATCTCCAAGCACTACCTCAAGTTCACCAATCTGTGTAAGATATGTCAAATGCTCATGAACAAATTTCATATGACGGGAAGCACCACTATCAATATACCATACACTGTAATGTGTGGCTCTAGTGGAAATACATACCACTAAGGAAAAATCCTTATCAAACCTGGTGGAAAACTCCTTCACCTTTACTGAAGTTGTTGTTTGCTTCTTCTTCTTCTTAGGACATTGTCCTACATAGTGCCCATACTTGTGACATGCAAAGCACTTGAATTTTATCATGTATTTCTTGCCTTCACTCTTCAAATTGTTTCCTCCCTTAGGACCCTTTTTGAATTTATTCTTGATGTTAGCAGCAAGAGCCACATTCTCCTCATCACTACCAGTAGATGAACTTCCATGCACATAACCTCTCTAGGTTTCCTCCTTAACAAAGTCATCCCAAAGACATTCCCACTTGGGAAGATTCTCCCTAGCTACAATTCTCTCAACAAAAACATCCCATTGTTTGCTCACCCCATTCATTGTTGTCCTCACAAGTTCATTGTCAGCAATGACCTCCCCAACAGCTCCAAGTTCATCTCTCACATGTGTCAACCTGGTAAGATATGTGACCACATTTTTAGCCTTGGTCATTTTAATGCTTTTCAGTTTCTCTCTCAAAACTATCTTTCGGTTCTCATTTGTACTTTGATACAACTTCGTCAAGGACTCCCACATCTCATAGGAATTTTACTTCCCTGTCACATGAGGAATTAAATGGTCCTTGATGGCATCAAGGATGATTATTTTAGCCTTGATACTCTTCTTGGTGTAGGCTGCTAGAACAGTAGGATCTCTAGGTACATTTATTGGGTTTGTTGTGGAGTTCTCAACAATGTCCCATAACTCGTTCTCCTGTAGAATCAAAATCATTCTCTCCTTCCAAGCACCAAAATTTACTGCCCAATCAAGTCTATCCTCAACCCTTAAACCAGTAGCCATTGACCCTTCTCAGCTGAAAATAAAAATTCCAAAATATGTCTGGTGAAGTAGCTTATGTCCCATTCTCTATCTTGTTGATTTAAATATGCACGTATCTTCAACTCATCTCTGATACCATGTAAATTTTCATACCCCGCCTAGTTTCAAGTCTCGTTGTTTTTTATCAGTGTTTAATGCCCAAAACCCATATTTATGACAGCCATAAATACTCAGCAAATAAAAAATATTTCAGAACTGGAACATGAGGATTCTGAATAGCATTTAATGCAGAAATAAAATTATTAGCAGCACCATATTCAAAAAATAAAATGCAAAGATATTTTTGGTCTAACAGTGACCCTGGAAAAACCCACAAGGGGAAAACCAGTGAGAGAGGAATTTTATTATTTCAGAGCTCAGAGAAATCTTCTATTACCGCAAAATTACACAATATTGTCTTAGAATGTTTTTACAAAATCTCCTTCAGAAATATCACAAATTTCATCTCCTCAATCTATGTCCAATAAATCCATATTGTTGTACGGTTGTCACAGCATTAAATCTTGTATGAGATGTCTAGAAATTCGTGCCCACTTTTCTAAGTTTGTTGTATGGAATTTTCAACAGTAAATGCACCTCGCAAATTGTGCCATGATGCCTCGAAATGTGTGTTGGTTCCTTTTTGTATGGAGTGTCCTTTTCATCAGTTGTACTACCTCTCAAAATATGTACCATACATCCTTTAGCTGGTTGTACCTTATGCCTTGGAATATATGTTGTACCTTTCCTTGGGATTCATGTCAATGTTTAGTAGCCTCCTCCTTCTCAAGATCGACCTCTCTCTCTCCTCATGCTCTCTCAAAAATGCATAAACAATCCTCAAAGGGTGTGCCCTCCTTACCCTAATCAACTCAATGAGGGGAAGGTGAAAGGTCATCTCATCCAATGGCTGAGATTAGACGAGATGAATGGTGGAGATTAAATCACTTAAGTCACCCACTTTCCCTAAGTTCAAAAAGTCACCTTTTAATTTACATCTCATAAATTGAATGACTAGGGTCCACATTAGGAATTTTCTCACCCCTTGGGCACCTAGGTGATGAGAAACACTTGCCTAGGAACTTTTTAATTATTTTAACATACTTCAGGGACAAGCTTGGAGTGTTGTCGAATGTCCACCCTCGTTTAGAGGGAGGTGTGTTGTCTCTTCTCATGTCGGCTAACCCCTCTAGCCAAGGGTTCCCTGGATCAGTCACATGAGGTGATTGAGGGGGTAATTCATTGTCAGACCTACTGAGAGAAGAAAAATCACACACGTAGTCGTAAGTCTATGGCGGAGACGGTGTGACTCCGGACAGTAGTTATGTGCTACTTCGGTGGTTGTGTACCACTGGAAGAGACGGTGTGTCTCTGGAAATTAGTTGTGTGATACTACAGTAGATGTGTTCCACTGGCATAGGTTGTGTGACTCTAGACAGTAGTTGTGTGTTACTTCGATGATTTTGTACCACTCGGGGAGGTTGTGTGACTCCAGAAAGTAGTTGTGTGCTACTTCGGTGGTTTTGTACCACTAGCGGAGACTGTGTGTCTCTGGAAAGTAGTTGTGTGCTACTATGGTGGATGTGTTCCACTAGCGGAGGATTTGTGACTCCGGACAGTAGTTGTGTGCTACTTTGGTGGATGTGTTCCACTAGTGAAGGTTGTGTGACTCTGGACAGTAGTTGCGTGCTACTACAATGGATGCCTTCCACTAGTAGTGATTGTGTGTCACTAGACAGTAGTTGTGTAATACTTGGTAGCAGTTGTGATCTATTGGATGGCATTGTAGTAGTTGTTTGCTACTATATGGTTGTCATGGATATTACCATATCAATTGGATGTAGTTGTGAGTGTTATTGTTTGATCGAAGAGAATATGACCGATGATTCGAGCTACCAAAGGCATTGTAGCAGTTGTGTGCCTACTTGAAGATTGCACAGTAGTCAGTGGACTACTAGATGAAGACATCATGAAATATGCCTCCCTATCTAAGAGGGAGTGTTGATGTTTTGGTAGTTGTGGGAGGATCTTTCCCTTCTAGATGAACTTTCTTAGATGTGGAGAAGATTCTGGAAGCAAGAGATCCATTGGGTAGATGTTGAACTACCCTAGAAGAGAAGTCAACCCAGAAGAATAAAGTATAATGAAAAGACACCTTCCCAGAAGAGAAGTCAGCCTATCTAGAAGGATAATAAGACTATAAATAAGGAGGCACCTTATCTCATTTTTTCACTCACTCACACTCTCCCAGTTACACAGAAGAAAGGTGCAAGTTTGGAGGAGGTGACGCAATAGATGCAGCTACACAGTTTATTATTGCTCGATCTTTTGGTATTGTTATCCCCTAGCCTAGGGATAACTAAGGAGATCATGTCTCAAGGCCCACAGGTCCTATACATGGAGTATTGAGAGTCGGAAAACTTGAGCATGGCCCCTGAGGGCCCCTCTTTTATTCAGTGCAGTCCATTTATCACCAGCAGTAGTATCCATCCCATCAGTCTGGTCCTGAAGTAGCAGTGAGTTTTTCCCATGAGGTAATGAGTCTGGGTATCATGGTATGTATCACTCTGATTTTTTAAGCAATTGAATATGTTTTATTGAATCTTTCTTCATTTCATGACGTTTTCTTGGAAATTACGCTATTTTCCTCGTTCATACTTGGAAGGGTGACATGGTTCCCTAGTAAGTTGATTTCCCTTTAGGATGGGTTTCCACTAGGTGGTTCTGTGAAAGGTCATCGTATGTTCCCTCCATACTCACCACTTTCCATATTTATTCCTCTCATGTCCCCTATCATTTTTTGGGCATTGGGATTCGCTACATTAGGAAGGGTTGTACCTTACCTCATGGGAAGAAGGGGCTAAAGGCCCAGAGGGTAAAAGTAGATGGCAAGAGTTAAAAGAAAATGTTGAAACCTTTGAGATGCTTCACCCAGGGATCCCAGAGAAAGAAGTGAAAATCTTCTCAGAAAGAAAAGGGGACCCATAAGATACATAAACACTTAAGGTACTAGTTGATGGATAGGAGGTATCATCATGAGCTAGCCTATTATGACCATGGGCATGTAGCGGTATGACACTACCACCTATCTGGTCACCAAACGAGGGTAGTGGCTCTTGGTGGCATAGCCAAGAGAAAGGGGGTTTCATCACGAGCCAGCCCTCTCATTTCCATGAAATGTTTTTGGATAATGATGTCACCTCTGGTCATCAAGCTAGGACAATGTCCCTCAACTATTTCCTTGAAGTACGAGAGCAAAATATCAAAAGAAATAAAGTTAAGAGTAAAACGAAATGAATGGACTAGGAAACAATTGCATTTATGACATGGTGCATCTCTCCCTCTACAAAGGCACCCAGAGGTAAGACTTTACATTTCCTTATTATTCAATGCACCCCATGCCACCTCATACACTTACATGACTTGGACTAGATCCCACCTGGGAAACACCCCAAACTTAAAAGAGGTTAGCCCAATAAGACACCCCGATACCTTCTTCAAACCTAACTTGTCAAATTGCATAATGTCTTTGATCATTTGTCTAGGTTAAGGGGGGTTTGATTCACATGTTTGGGTAATTTAATTATTGGATGTAATTTGCATGTTATGATCCCTGTGACTTATGAACCCCTAGAGGGCGTACTTTTTGTCGTTGCGGGAACTTTCCTAGTGGACAGGTACACATGAGGGGATGATTATCTCGAACCTTCATGGGGATTAAATCCCACAGATGGACGTTGCAACCCCAGCCTGGGGTAAGAAGAAATTGAAGATTTGCACTGGGAAAAAAGAAGGACATTGCCTTTGGAGGGACCCTGGCAGACCTAGACCCAGTGGGACCTTTCTCTTCCACCTAGATGTTAGCCCTTGAGGGCCCTGGATGACACCATCATAGCCCTAGATGTCATCCTGAGATAGGGTTTTGAGTTTGGAGGTATTTATGATCCTAGTGGCACATGTGGGTATCATCTAGGGCTTCTGGAATCCTAGCGCCCTACACTTTTAGCTCAATGTTCCACATTTAGGCCTCAACGTAACCCTTGGAGGTGTCTTTAGATGAAAATTAATTTTAATTATGTCAAATTTTAATTTTATTGTAAATTGGTCAGGTCGGCCTTATTTTTGACCTAAAATTAATTAAAGGTCAATTTTTTGTATAAATAAACATAAAGTACTCTCATTTTACACATCACAATTTGTCATACAAGACAAGAGGTCTGAAATTTACGACCTAGTGAGGGTTATTGGCTGAAATTGTGAGGCACACTCTTGTATAAGGATATTTTTTGCAACTTGGATCAATCTTGGAAGTTTTTATGGTGATATTGCATGATATTCTCATGATTATTCTTGGTGCAAGTAAGTAAAATCTGCATTTTTGTCATCTATTGAATGATTTGTGTATGGTTTTATTTTCTCATACAAGATTATGAAATTGCATGGTATACTTAATGCTTGAAGTAAGGAACTTAAATTGCTACTTTCTTACTTTCTATTTGCCAAGATTTTCATTGAATTGATCTAGTGACTAGTGAAACCCTACAGCCCTAAATTGCTATCACTCTAAGGATTTTGAATTAGTTATCTTTGCATAATATTTACTCCATAAGAATCCTAAGGAGAGAAAGGTGTTAGGGCCTAGAATTCCCTACACCCTAGAATCTTGTGTCTTGAGGTCAATGCATATGGGGACTTAAGTTACTACTTCTCCTATGCATTTTCCCTCTTAGAATTTTTTGCATTATAATAAATTGATTTGCAGCCTTGGAAGAAGTCGTCCACTTTGACTCCATAAGCCCTAGAAGGCACTAGTTCCTGTCTCTCTCTTGTTGATGGATTGATCAAACACTCAAACAATTTTCTCCTAAGGTTTTACTAACTATCTCTAACCCTAGTTTAGCCTAGATCACTAACTTATTTTTTGTTGTTATAAATGTTTGCTACAACCATCTAATTGCAGCAAATTTTCTACATACTTAACATTAATTTTCTAGCTTATCATTTTAGAAATTGCTTGTGAAAAGTTATTATCATTCTACATAGTCAATGTCATATTTTCATTGTCTTTTCAAGCTTTTCTGAGGAGTATTTGTTGCAGTTGTTACATTTTATCAATTGTTGTTGTAAACTTATTAATTGTTGCAATTTCATACCAGCTAGCACTTATTGTCACTATATATTGTCTACTGAGGTATTATTATCATATTTGTACTTGGAATTATTGTATATGCATGCTATGATGTCTTGTTCCGGGCAACTATATCAAGCACTTCATTAACCACATTTTTTAGACACGAACTTAGTGAATTTGGTAACCAGTGACAGGAGGAATATATCTTTACCATAACCCTAATTTTTTATCCCTTTTGGTTACCGGGGATGCTTCCCCTGGGTAGACCTTTCCTATCCCTAAAAAGTGGGGATTTCCTATTAAGGTGATAGTGATAGTATATCATGTTTGTTATGCCAATCCCCCTTACTTTCCTTGGGATTTGGGAAAGTACAGATTGTGAGATAACATTTTTTGTGTCGTTGTCAGGAAACATCGAGTCAATTTTCCTCAAACGACATTTTTCGATAAGCCTTTATCCAAAGCATTCATTTCACAAAGCTTACTTGGCGACTCCACTGAGGGTGATTCCCTATTTTCCCTTTGATGATCCCTAGAAGGATTATATAGCGACTCCACTAATGACAAAGCCAACCATGGCTTCTCAATGGGACCATGGTAATTTTAAACCCTTAGATATGAGTGAAGTTTCGGGTTACCCTCGACAAATTCCTCCGAGGTAAGAAAATTGGCTCCCTATATTCATTGGTAATGATGAGGTTATAGCCAAAGATCACATGGATAATTTTTGGGCTTTCTTTTAACTCCACCCTATCAGTGATGATGCTGAAGATTTGGCGATGAAACTTTTCTCTGCCACTCTTCATGGCAATGCTAGGAAATGGTATGACAGTCTCTCTGATGCTAGCATTACATATATGGACCAATTAGAAGAAACCTTTATAGAGAAATGGAATATTAAAATAGAAGATATCCACATGCTCATAAAAAAGACTCGAATACATGAAACAAATTAATAACGAGACTGTCAAGGAATTCCATACCAGGTTTGAGAATTTTCTACAAAAAAATCCTAGAATCCATCATCCTGAAGACAAGTACCTTGTTTACCTCTATACCAATGCACTCTTAGTGCAATTAGGATTTTTCCTCAGTGAAAAAGGGCCAAGAAAAATCCAGGAATATTATCACATGGCTATACAAATCGAGGAATATATCTCCTTGTTCAAGGGAAAACACCTCTTTACTCCAGAAATCAAATTTGATGACCCCAAAGATACCCTAGATACTCTTAGTCTAGAGAGATTAGTTTCCCTTGAGATATTTGCTGGTAAATTCTAGGAAAGAAGGGAACAATTCAACAACCAACAAGAAGTTGAGCAGAGGGATCCTAATGAAGGTTTCCAATCCCATGAGGAAGAGAAAGAATTTACTCATGCTTCTATCGAGGATAATGAGGACCTGGTTGAAGAGCGAGAGCTCGAAGATATCAAACATGATGATGAAGCATTAACGTGTGCTCCTCCCTCTGATGAAGCCATATGAGATCTTATTCCTCCTGCACAAGAAGAAGAGAATGAGGTTAGTCACTTTCCTTTTCAAGTTTTTTATGATACCCTTTTCTATGATTCAGAAGGTGAAGAAGTAAGGAAATCCTTAGACGAACTAGACCCTCCATCTTGTGATAAAGGTGAAAATGTGATTGAAGAGGCAAGTCATGAGGACGAGGTACTAATGATTTCTCTTCCATTTGATGAAGTCATCCAAGGCTTTGATGATCCTACATAAGAGAAAGTGAATATGGTAAGTTGTTTCCCTTTCCAAGATTTTGATGATGCTTTATTTTGTGATTTGGAAAGTGAAAAGGTGTTAGAGGATCCCTTGGATGTACTAAGCCTGTCATGTTATGCTAAAGGTAATGACATGGATGATAATATTGATGAGTTCATACATGTCGAGAAATGTAAATGGGATGTGATTGGGTATGATGGGGATCCCATTTACGACATTAAGGGTAATTTCCAAATGTTTCCTTTACAACTATCATATGAGGTTACTACTAATTTTGACATTTGGCAACAAGGAGATGATGTAGTTACAGATGTTTTCCAAGCACCCAAGGGTGACCTAGTTCTATGTTCTCATGATGATTTTCGATCACACCTTGAGGATTTTGAGGAGTATTCCTTTGAGCATTCTGACTTATTCTATGAAGAAAATTATCAACCATCATTGTGCTCGGATCTTTATAAGGGTGAGGACGTTGATTTCTTGAAGCAAGGTACTTGTGACAAGGTTTTCCAGATCCCTTCAATTACTTTACCTCTCTATGTCACCAAGGGTGTAGTTGGGAAACATGTCCCTTGTCTTGATTATTCTCTGGGGAAAATCATTCTTTTAGAATTCAAGGGTAGGTTGAATACCTTAAGAAGAATTTTTTATCTCAGTCTTTCAACTTTCCATTAAAAAATTGTCAATCATCCTCTAGATTCTTGCTAGTCCCTTCCCAGCCCTTTCTGAGATGGATTGAGCACTTTCCTAGAAGTGTAACTTGGAATAATTTTGTCCTTCCCTCCTGCCTCCATGAGCTAGATTTTTTTATTTTTAATGATATGATGCATGCTCTAACTCATGTTATTTTTGTGCTTAACTTTTCATTGTTTTGGTTTATGATGAAGCATAGAGGCAGGTATTATGAGATATTGCTATGATGGTTTCACTGGTTATTTGACTACACCTAGCATTCAACCAACAGGTAAGTAGAGGTAGGTAGGAATTTGCATCCATTGTACTTACCATTGCCTTTCATATTAGTATAGTTGTAGTTTCATTTGCATATTATTTTGTCTCACTTGTATATATGTATGCTCATGATAATATGCTAGACTAGAGATGATTTTATTTGTTTATTTTATCCTATATGGACGAGGGGTGATATCACCACCCTAGGGATTACTAGTATCCTTTTTTTATATTTAACAGGAACAGGTCGTACTAAAGATGTTGAGGTTCTTCTGTGCTCTATGGTGAGCACAAGTCCTCGAGTTGGAGCCATATGTTATCCACTAGCCTAGGGATAACTAAGGAGATCACCTCTTGAGGCCCAGAGGTCCTAGACATGGAGTACCGAGACCTGGATGACTTGAGCATGGCCCCGGAGGGCCCCTCTTTTCTTCAGTGCAATCTATTTATCACTAGCAAAAGTATCCATCCCACCAGCTTGGTCCTAAAGTAGAAGTGAGTCTTTCTCCATGAGGTAATGATTCTGAGTATCATGGTATATATCACTCTGATTTTTGAAGCACTTGAATATGTTGTATTGAATCCTTCTTCATTTCATGACATTTTCTTGGAAATTCTGCTCTTTTCCTTGTTCATACCTGGAAGGGTGACATGGTGCCCTAGTAAGTTGATTTCCCTTTAGGATGGGTTGCCACTGGGTGGATCTGTGAAAGATCATCATATGTTCCCTCCATACTTACCACTTTCCATCGTTATTCCTCTCATCTCCCCTATCCTTGTTTGGTTGTTGAGATTGGACACACCAGGAAGGGTTGTACCTTACCTCGTGGGAAGAAGGGGATAAAGGCCCAGAGGGTAAAAGTAGTTGGCAAGATTTAAAATCCAATGTTGAAACCTTTGAGATGCTTCATTCAGGGATGCCTGAGAAAGCAGTGAAAATATTTTCAATAAGAAAAGGGGACCCATAAGATACATAAACACTCAAGGTATTAGTTGATGGATAAGATATTTCATCACGAGCCGACCTATTATTACCATGGGCATGTAGCGGTATGACACTACCACCTATCTAGTCACCAAACGAGGGTAGTGGCTCTTGGTGGAATAACCAAGAGAAAGGGGGATCATCATGAGACAGCCTTCTCATTTACGTGAAATGTTTGTGGATAACATTGCCACCTATGGTCATCAAGCCAGGACAATGTCCCTCAACTATTTCCTTGAAGCACAAGAGAAAAAGATCAAAAGAAATAAAGTTAAGACTAAAAGGCAATGAATGGGATAGGAAACAATTCCATTTATGACAAGGTGCAACTCTCCCTATACAAAGTCACCCACAGGTAAGACTTTACATTTCCCTCTTATTGCATGCACCCCGTGCTCAAATACTTACCCCATGCCACCTCATACACTTACATGACTTGGACTAGATCCCACTTGGGAAACACCCCAAACTTAAAATAGGTTAGCCAAATAGGACACCCCGAAACCTTCTCCAAACCTAACTTGTCAAATTGTATAACATATTTAAGCATTTGTCTGGGTTAAGGGGTGTTTGATGCACATGTTTTGGTAATTTAATTATTGGATGTGATTTACATGCTATGATCCATGTGACTTATGAACCCCTGGAGAGCGTACTTGTTTTTGTTGTAGAACCTTGCCCAGTGGACAGGTACACATGAGGGGATGATTAACTCGAACCTTCATGGGGACTAAATCCCAAAGATGGATGATGCAACCCCAGCCAAGGGTAAGAATAAATTGAAGATTTTCACCAGGAAAAAAAGAAGGATGTTGCCTTTGGAGGTGCCCTAGCAAACCTAGACCTAGGAGGACCTTTCTCTTCCACATAGACGTTATCCCTTGAGGGCCCTGGACATCACCATCATATCCCTAGATGTCATCCAGAGCTAGGGTTTCAATTTTGAGGAATTTATGAGCCCGGTGGCACGTGTGGGTATCATCTGGGGCTTTTAGAAGACTAGCACCCTACATGTTTAGCTCAATGTTCCACCTTTCGGCCTCAACGTCACCCTATAATGGCATGATGTCACCCTTGGAGGTGTCTTTAGATGAAAATTAATTTTAATTATGTCAAATTTGAATTTTATTGTAAATTGTCCAGGTCGGCCTTATTTTTTACCTAAAATTAATTAAAGGTCAAAGTTTTGTATAAATAAACATAAAGTACTCTCATTTTACACATCACAACTTGTCATACAAAACAAGAGGTATGAAATTTGCACCCTAGTGAGGGATATTGGCTGAAATTGTGAGGCGCACTCTTGTATAAGGCTATTTTTTGCAACTTGGATCAATCTTGGAAGTTTTTATGGTGATCTTGCATGGTATTCTCATGATTATTCTTGGTGCAAGTAAGTAAAATTTGCACTTTTGTCATCTATTGACTGGTTTGTGTATGGTTTTATTTTCTCATACAAGATTATGAAATTGCATGGTATACTTAATGCTTGAAGTAAGGAACTTAAATTGCTACTTTCTTACTTTCTATTTGTCAAGTTTTTCATTGAATTGATCTAGTGACTAGTGAAATCCTAGAGCCCTAAATTGCAAGCACTCTAAGGATTTTGACTTAGTTATCTTTGCATAAGATTTAATCCATAAGAATCCTAATGAGAGAAAGGTGATAGGGAATAGAATTTCCTACACCCTAGCATCTTGTCTCTTAAGGTCAATGCATAGGGGGACTTAAGTTACTCCTTCTCCTATGCATTTTCCCTCTTAGACTTTTGTGCATTATCATAAATTGATTTGCAGCCTTAGTAGAAGTCATCCACTTTAAATCCATAAGCCCTAGAAGGCACTAGTTTTTGCATCTCTCTTGTTAAAGGATTGATCAAACACTCAAACACTTTTCTCCTAAGATTTTACTAACTATCTCTAACCCTAGTTTAGCCTAGATCACTAACTTATTTGTTGTTGTTATAAATGTTTGCTACAGCCATCTAATTGTAGCAAATTTTCTACATACTCAACATTAATTTGCTAGCTAATCATTTCAAAAATTACTTGTGACAAGTTTTTATCATTCTACATAGTCACTACCATCTTTTCATTGTCTTTTCAAGCTTTTCTAAGGAGTATTTGTTGCAGATGTTACATTTTATCAATTGTTGTTGTAAACTTATTAACTACTGCAATTTCATATCGGCTAGCACTTATTGCCATTGTCTATTGTCTACTGAGGTATTATTATCATATTTGTACTTGGAATTATTGTATATACATGTTATATTGTCTTGTTTCGGGTAGGTACATCAAGCACTTCATTAACCTCAATTTTTAGACAGAGACTTAGTGACTTTGGTAACCAGTGGGAGGGGGAATATATCTTGACCATAACCCTAATTTTCCATCCCTTTAGGTTATCGGGGGCGCCTCCCCTGGGGTAGACCTTGCTTACCCCTAAAAGTGGGGATTTCCTATTAAGGTGGCAGTGATAAGATATCTTGTTTGTTACGCCAATCTCCCTTACTTTCCTTGGGCTTTGGGAAATTATAGATTGTGTGATAACAAGTATCTCTCTCTTGTGCACTACTCCTTGAGGAGGTGCGCTACCTTTGTATGGTGTTGATGATGCAGTTGGGGTGGTATTTCTGGTTAAGCTATCACGTGTGCTAAGGTTTATCTGATTGGACTTGCTTTGTGAACGAAATCTATCTAAGAGAGGTTGATGGGTTTTTATTCCCCATTTGGGGTTTTCCCAGAATAAATATCTTGTGTTCTTTTCTATCTCTTGTTTATGTTGCTATTTCTCAATACATGATATGTATGTTAATGGTAATAAATTAAAAGAACACTAGTAACATCAATGCTCTGTAAATAAGGAAAATACAACAAATATAACATCCCATGTAGACGTGTAGGGGATTCCAAACTGGATGCATGTAGTGGTACTACATCCAATTCTACTCCATCTATAAAATCAACACATACAACAAATTTCATCTTGCATTGTTTTATTACCTTCATCTTTGCATCCTTTTTTACCTAACTCAATGGATAGGGGCTAGGATGATCATGAACCTCCAATCCAAGCTTACTGACCAAATCCACTGCTATGAGATTATCATGTGAACTAGAGTCAAACAAAGAATCTTTCTTGGTCTTCTTGACTTGAATCTTGATGTGGAAGAGCTTGGTCATCTCCTTCTCTTTCTGGTGATGAAGGCTACTCATATTCACCTCCTTCTACATTGATGTGCAGACAATATTCTCATCCACATATGAGATACTTACAACCTGATTGCTCGAATATGTGGCTATAATATTATTTTTCTTTCATTCCTTATTTCAATTCTTTGGGTTCAGCTATGGATGCAGTTTTCATCACTTTTCCTCAATGTGGCCATCAATGTTGCAATGATTGCAATGGTTGTTTAGATGTTTGCACCGATGTGTAGTGGTTGTTTTCTACTTATATTTCCCCCCTTTCCACTTTTTCTTCCTCTACTTAGAATCTCCCTAATGCTCTTTCTTCTTATAAGCACTCGGTTTCCCCTTCTTTTGGCCTATGTTTTCCAAGTATTGTCCCTATACACACACCTCATCCACTATCCTTGGCTTGAAGAGCATCACCTACTTCCAAGTATGATTGTGTAAACCCATCAAATACTTGAGGAGTACATCTGGGTTCTTGGGAGAGATACCCAGCGTTATGGCCATATTTTTGAACTCAATGGTGTACTCTTATACACTCTACCCTTTCCTTTGCCTAAAGTAGTGCCACTGGATCCATTGGTCCTCTACATACCTGATAGGGTAGAATTGAGAGTTGATGAGGGTTTTGAATTCCTCCCACCTATTGATGAAAAGGAATGGATGTAATTATACCAACATTTTCAAATATCACAAGGATAAGGTGAGATAGACAAGATTATCACCATGTGTTTATAGCCTAATCAAAAATTTCAATCAGCCCTCAAGAAATAATTATTTGGGCTTGATGCTAGTTTTATATTTAAGTTTTTCAAATGATATGATTATAAACATATTTATAAAAAACAATTTTAAAGAAATAAAATATAAAATATCGTTGTACCATAGATCCAAAAGTGAGACCAAAACCAACAGATGATTTTATTTATTTTTCATTCCAAATTATAGCTGAAACCTTTCTTTACAAACCCCTACGAGGGTAAGGACCGAAGTTTAACTTAAATTTCCATGGTGTAATTTTACATCACACAAATACGAATGATTTCTTCAAAGAAAAGACCAAGACCAAGAAAATGTTGGATCAACCAAGCCACAAATGCATCATTGTCTTAACTCTACAAAATAATTCTAAGCAACACTAAAAACTAATTCAGAAATCAAATTACAATTAATAGACTATCAAGACAAATGATGACCTTTTAAATCGTGTCAAATATCTATGTTTCTTAATACTTCTTCTTGCAATTCTTGATGTATTCTCAGACATGTGTCGCTTTTTTTTTATAGCGTAAGGTAATGCAATCTTTTTATTTACGAAAAAAAAAAAAAGGTTTGTGTACCTAACAAAAATATCCTTAGTACATATTACACCCTATGTCCATGATTTATTTTATGTGTATGCTTAAATGATTTCATATGTTATATTTGTAAAAATAATGCTTTAATATAATAAGGGCCTAATGACTTAATTAGTGACAAAATTATATATTTATAATATTTTATATTCTAATGTCTTTGAATATATTTATAATATTATAATACAATATTGTATGCCAACCAAAGTCAACCAAACTCAATGCAACATAACCCTTGATTAATATATTAATCCAAAATAGTCATTAAAGAACGTATGAATTTGACAAAAAGTTAGCCAATATGAATGTTGTAATCTGGCATAACCATTGAGGAACTTCACAATCCAACATAACCATTGATGAATGTCGCGATGCAACATAACCATTGAAGAATGTAGTAATTTAGCATAAGTCGGTGAAGATAGAAATTATGCAATAAAGAGTTATTAGTTACTCACATAGAATGCCTTCTTTTAAGTTAAATTGTTTTATTCATATTCCTTAAAATAATATTAAACTTTTTTTGTGTAATCTAGCTAATATTAATATAATGTGTCACAAAATATAGTACAGACAAAACTATTAGTAGCATACCACGTGGAAAACCGGGACCACGGTAGCTCAAAGAATCCATTTTTTTTTACTCAAAATATTGTTGAAAGGAGTTAAAGATCTCTATATTTATATAAGAAGTATGACCTTGCCTACTAAAAGAAAAAAGAAAGATATATAACATCATTATGAGGGGAATACAAGTACTTCTTTGTAACACTGACAAAGAAAAACATGGGTGGGTATCCCAGTGGACCAAGTATCTAATTATTCCAATGTTGCATATCTACCTAATCCTCAAGGTGTTCATCCAATAGTATTAGATGGAAGGAGTACATACAGATGCTTGAACTAGGTCGGTTTCCTCCATTAGATTTTCCTAGGGTCCATAGGTCTGTCAAAATGATATCAACATCGTATATCGCTCTACCAATAGCTTCAAATTTCTTATCCATTAGTTCTAATTTGTGTAGTATGGCTTGCTATTGGACAACTTTTTCCTCAACCACCTAAGCAATGAAGGATTTATTCAACTAATAGATCCCTATGAGATTAAATATTTTGTTATCCTAAGATCTAGGAAACCCTGTATCTAGCACCCATTCCTTGAGATATACCTCAAGATGAGCATTGGAAAGTTTTCTTATTTTTGGTTGGATTCACTCCTCCATGTGGGAAACCTCAGCTTTGATCTCATCAGAAAACCAAAAATGGTAGTTCAGAGTGACCTTCATGGATTTGGATTGCACATGGGTAATGCACTAAGGAATTTCTTGGAATGGAAATTCTTATTAAAACGATTAAAACCTTGATTGTGTCATTGCCTATTGTATTTGGGATAAATCCCTTTACTAGCATTCGACATTGAATCCATATTGAAATTAACAAAGGATGTACAAGGTGGGAAAGGAAGATGAGGAAAAGGGTAACCCAAAGATAAAGAAGAAAGGAATAGGTTGAGGATTGGGGGTATGAAACATAGGATAAAGTAATGGATAACCACTCAAATATTATCACCAGTTGGAGATCCTTAGCGCCTACAATAATTCTTCCTCTCGGAAATAGGTACCAGGAGCTTACCCATGCACAAAATGAAGTTGAAGAAGAGAACCAAAGAAACCAGACAAGTATAACAAAGGGAAAACTTGATAGAGAGTTAGGGGAGAAGAGATTGGAAATATATCCCAAGCCTCTAAAATTTCCATTATCATATAAGGATACCTACATCCATTCTCCTTTCGATCTTAGCCTGGCCATATGGCCCCTTATCCATTCTAAATCCATGATTCTACATGAAGTTGAGATTATCATAACTTCACAAACCTTACTACAATTTAAACTAGATGGATCTGCAATGCGGGTTTCCATCCCATCCTTTGTAGCTTGGAGAGATATGAATACAAGTAAGCCCACGTAGGATTGTGTAAACATCACATGAGGTTGGTATTAACATCCTTGGATAACACCCCATATGGGAACCCATTGACCCTCGATTTAATGATATCACGATCCTCCTTTAGATTACTTGGAATCATATCATTTCAAGGCCATATCATGTCTTGATTGGCTTGTCCGACCCCTTCATTGACCAGCATGTCTACTAAACTATTTGATTCCCTATAAACATGGGAGGAAATTATGGAAGAGATCACATCTAAGAGCTTCGCGACCTACTTTGGTGATGTTGAGATTCGTCAGTTTTTCAATATTTTATTGGTTTGTAACCATGTAGAATCTTGGTGAAATCTCAAATCATGATCAAGGGATCTCCTTCGAGAATGATATTTTTTACTCCATGTTAAATATCTAGTTGCAAACCTTTCGCCATCGTTTCCAATTCATCCCCATTGTTGGTATTTTGACCTAGTTGATAGGAGTATATGTGAATAATGTGTCTCAAGGAATCTCTAAACACCCCTACCGCCTCTAATGGCCCGAGGTTACCCATGGATTCCCCATCAAAGTCAAGCTTAAGGAAGTGAGTAATGGATTGAGACTAGGATCCCCTTGGATGAGCTACAGGTTGGGGAACTTAGTCGATGGAGGCTAATAGGCATTGTTCTAGGCTGTAAGCCAGGAAAATGGTTCTTTCACTACTTTGGGGACACTTGGCTTCATCAAACCACAAGATGGCCTTAATACATTCCAAAATATTATACTTGATGGATCTCCATATAGCCTCTTTGCTTCTCTTTTGATATTTGAAAATACAACTATTGCATTATTTCTAGATTATCCAAAGCAAGAAGCATAGGAAAAGGATCAAGGATTTATTGAGGATGGGATTGTAAAAGGGGGATATTCTCTAGTTCTTTATCATTTGGATGGTATTATTTCTTTGTCAGACAAATTTCCTAAATAGCTCACCTCCTATATCCCATAGGAGACTAGCTTCTAAGCATGTAATAAGAAGATGATCAATTGTTTTCACTTCAATCCTGCACATATGGTAGAAGAAGGATGCTTCGAATCCTCATCCTAAAAAAAAATCCCAAGTAAGGGTTTTTTTCCATACTGGAAGCTAAAGAAATCTTGAGACCTTTGGCCAGATCTCTAGATTCCACAATTGCTACTAGAATTTTTTGTTGTACAAGCTATTGTGATTAGCTTCAAGGGCATCAGCATATTTTGTTTAGTAATTTCCATCACCTTGGTTTCCTTATCTTAGAATTTCCATCCCTTTATCGTATTTAATTCTTCTCATCCACGGTTGACTATCAAGGATTTTGCATGAATCTTCATTTTCCTCAATAGGGAAAATTCTAGGGGCTAAATTTCACACATGGCCTAATTTTCCATGCTTTATCCCAAAAAAAGATTCATCAATTTCCATTTTTTCTAAAAGTGATTCACCCAAATTCTATAGAATAAAATAATTTTACCTTAAAAATAGCCCAAATTTTATAGAAACTATATAAAATCCTTAGAAATTTGAATATTTTTTATAAAAATATTGCCAAACATTTTATAGTTTACATATTAAGGGCTAATAATATTTGCCAAGGTTTCTATATTCTAAAATAAATTTTCATCCTTAAAATTATCCCTACTCCTTAAACTGCCAACTAGCTCCTAATTTCCATGATCTATAAAAATTTTGAGCAGGTTCCCTTGTCTCCTCCTAGTATTGGTTGATTTTGGTCTAACCCAAGGCTTGGAAGGTGGTGAAAGCTTCCTTTAGAGAGGTTTGAGAACCTAGTTTTAAATTCTACTGCCAGTAGTCATTACAAAAGAGGGTTGAGGTTCTCTTTCTAATTTCCCAAAAGAAATTATTTTGAACTAAAGACTTATGGATCCATTCATTATTCCAAATCAAGGATCCTCGACATTCACCCTCCATTCAAATTAGAGCATCATCCTCTATATTACTTGCATATTTGGCCTACTAGATTTTACCCCAAAGCTCATCCCAACATTTAATCCATCACCACCAAGTTTTAGTTGGCAATGTCATATTCATGATTTTGGGGTCTTTGATGTGTAGGTCTCCTACCAATTTGGGGAGAGAAAACAAATCCCAAGCCACAAAGGCCCATTTTATTTCCTTTTTTTGGCCACCCCATAGGAACACTATAAATTTATAATGTCTTTGATGATATTGGATGGAGTGGCAAGGATAGATAAGAGATAAAAAGGCATTGATTGCAACATAGATTTCATGAGAAAAAAATTTCCTAGCATGGAGATTAATATAAATGTCCAACTCTACAATTTACTATCTATCTTGGTTAAGAGCTCTTCCCAAGAGGTGTTTCTTAAGGCATTTTATAATACGAGAGGTCCTAATTATTTGGATGGAAGGGAGCATATTTGAAATCCTAGGACCCTTGATATGTTTATTTGGATGTTCATAGGAGTGTTAAAGAAATAAATCGATGGTTTACCTTGATTTACCTAAGCTCTTAAAGTTAGCATGAAAGAGTCAAGGATTTTGATTCCCAAACTATGGGGGCACCCATGAGCATCGTATCATCCACAAACTGAAGGTGGGAAAAAGGTTAGTATCCTAGTGAATATTTGTCCCTTTGATTTTTCCTAACTCTGGGGCTTTCTTGAGACTTCTACCAAGGCCATCTACCATCAGGATGTAAAGAAAGGGGGAAAGAGGGTCTCCTTGCATGATTCCCCTAGAGGATTTGATGGTTTGGGAGGGGGGAAATAAATTGAAAAGGATTGAGAATAAAGTGGAAGAAATTAGGTTACTTATCCATGATATCCATTTCGGGTAAAATTGAAAGGATGTTATCAGTTTTTCGAGGAATTCCCAGTTAAATCTATCATAAGATTTGGACACGTCTAATTTGATAAGCATACCCAGGGAACTACTGAACTTTAGAGATTGAATGGATTCATGGGTCACTATGATTTCATACAGTATTTTCCTCGCTTCAATGTAAGCTCCTTTCTCATAAGAAGTAAATTTGGAGATGATAGGCTTTAACTGATTGGAAATTATTTTATTTATGATTTTGTAGGTCACATTGCATCGGGAGATGGGCTCGAATTTATCTATTGTATTTGCCTCAAATTCCTTAGGAATTAGGGTGAGGAACGTAGATTTGAAATATTGGAGTATTTCCCCTGAGGATCGAGATTCCTCTGCCACTTCCTAGACCTCCCTTCCCTACACCTCCCTTTTGATTATTGCCCAACAATGTTGAAAGAAATTTGTTTTGAATGTGTATGGTCTAGAAGACCTCCCAGCTACCATATCCTATATGGTTTGAGATACTTCCTCAAATGTTATTGCTCTTATCAGACTAAGGTTTTGTCCATGGGAGATTATAGAGGGGGCATATCTTGCAATAGTGATTATAGCTTCTTGTCTATCTTTCTATGGATCTATTAACAATTGGCTAAAGTGATTCTTTAGTTCCATTTCAATATCCTCATGCTCTTCAAGTTTTTCCCCTATAGCTCATTTTAGGGATTTGATTTTGTTATGGTGCCTCCTAATAATCATTGAGTTATGAAAGAATCATGTTTTTTTGTCCCCCTCTTTTAGCGAATGGATCCTATATTTTTGTCTCCAAAGTGTTTCCTCTTGCATAGACTGAATAGATAGTTAAGTTTTAAGATGTTCCTCCTAGATTGTCCAATCATATATTTTTCCTTCTTTGATGACGATTCCATACAATGATTCCATTTCCAATTCTGATTGGCTTAAAGCCTGAAAAATGTTTCCAAATACCTCCTTGTTCCATTTTTTTTATTTTTGCTAACTTGCTTTATATTTTCTTGAAATTTGTAAAAACAAGTACCCGGATCCTAACTAGCCTCCTCATACCAAATTTTTGTATTATTCAATAAGTTTAGGTGATCCATCTAGAATTTAAATCTAGGTGTTATTCCAGGAGAGGCAAATAGAGCAATGATCAGATCCTGAACTTGTTAAGATTTCCACTTCAATAGATGTCTTAGTATGGAAAAGAGACTATGTTATCAAGAATCAATCAATTCTTTTAGCTATTTATCATTTTCCCCCTCTTTTGTTATTCTGGGTATGACAATCATTAGTTGTTTGTATATCTACAAGTTTAAGCTTGTTGATGTTTTCCTTGAAGGATAAGTTGTTATCTTCTAACCTTTTGTGTCCCCCCTATTTTTTCATGTAGTGAAATAATAATATTGAATTCACCCCCAAAAATCCTTGAGCTCTCATTAGTAACATCTCTGAGCACTTGAATCGAGTCCATGAAGGGTTGCTTTAGGATTGCTTCAGTCAAGCCATAGGAATTAATAACATACCCCTAGTCCATAGATCCAATAACTATGTATCTTGATGAAATAAAATTCATGGTCTCTGTGTTATCTTCAAGAATGACCCGATTTTGGGTCCCAGAGGATGGATAGGTGATCCAAAAATGGAAGGAATAATAAAAAATTGTCTTATTTAGATGCCTAAAGTTGTTTAAAGAGTTCAGCTATTGATTAATCATGTTGTAAAAACAGATATATGAACAACAACAAAAAGAGATAAATACAATAAGAGCTTGATAACGGAGTTCGCCAATGAGTGGCTACGTCTCCGGGCCCGCTTCCAAGTGAAGGACCTCTTTATTAATATTCAAATGCTCAAGTTCTTTACAATGGCTCCTTGTTGTTACATAGCATACTTCAGATCTGTTGTGCAAGACCTGTTAGACAACTGAGAGGGGGGGGTGAATCAGTTGTTACCGTGCTTAAACATTTATGGTTCTTTTAAACTCTTTGTAGAGACACTAAATGATGATCACAATAATGTATGGAAATAAACAATGGTACTTTCAGCATCATTCACATTTGTGAGAAACACAGAGACAGATATTTCCTGAGGAAACCCATGCAGGGTAAAAATCTCTTTTTCTTTATATGATAAGTAATGGTTACAATCTTTACACTATCATACATATGATCACCAACTCATAATGAGGCTACAACCTCAGTTTTGTAAGATGCAACTTGTTGAGAGCACCAACTCTTTGTTTTCTCTAGCACCCACTAGAAGGAAGCACCAACTCCCTAGTTTCTCTAGCACCAACTAGAAGGAAGCACCAACTCCCTGGTTTCTCTAGCACCAACTAGAAGGAAGCACCAACTCCCTATGTTCAAGCACCCACCTGAACCTTTGAGGACACCAGTCCTCCCTAGCTCCTCCCAACCACCCTGAAATATAAATCTTTGCTACTGAAATTTATTACAGTGATATGATGTTCAACAATGGCTTACCAGACTTATCACTGTTCTGCTGCATTTCGTTGCTCTGTCTGCCTCATTTCCTTTATACTCACATCCCTTGCGCTTTCTTGTTCTTCCGCTTTTTATGCTCTGTGCGCCATGTCCATTCACTGCACAGTTCCTCTTCTCTACTAATCAGTTGTTGCACTCTCCTCCTTCTTCACACATGAATCACCTTCACCAACAACAACCATAGCAAACTCCTACAGCAATAGCAACCCAATATCTTCTATGTACCGTGTATTTATAGCTTTTGTGCACCTTGTGCATGCAATGTTCACAATGCCTCTGCATGCTGACTCCACGCCGTTATCCTCCACCTCTCGAGTGCTCTATCTGATTACCATCGTGACTCTTCAGCTTCTCTGGTGGTTCGCCCCATGTGTATAGCATCATTGTATGTTATACTGAGATTCCTCGGCCTCTCTGGCAGTTTGAGACTCTTCATCTTCTCTGTGACAGTCGAACTCACCTTCTCTGTTTCAGTTACAGGCCTCAATGTTCATCAGTTGTCAATCACCTCCACGAACATCTTCATTCCTCTCAGAGACTCTTCACCTCCTCTGTCATTCATCCCGAAGTGTCTTCGCATCCTCTGGTAGAAACCATCAATGGTTTCTAGCAGTTTCACTGTGTCATGCAACAGTATCCCTCAGATCTCCTTCAGGTTAATCTACGTCGTTGGATGAGCTTTATTAATTTTGCCTTTAAATCGGGTTTCGGCATTTCGGCATTTGTGGTCTTGTCTCTCAAAGTCGCGATCCCCAAAACTCCGATATGGAGCTTATCTGGACTGACTCCTTCTCTTCTCGTGACCAGGGGTTGTGACCACAGCCTTATGCATAAGGCGCTTTCGCGATTTTGCTTATCGCAAATTCGTAATTCAAGTTGCTTTGTTTCTTTTGTCTCTCCATATTGTGATTCACGAAACTCCGACACGGAGTTGAACCAACGGTCCAGATTCATTCTCGATTCAATGGCTGCGATTGAATCGTGATATCGCATATCGCGAAATCGGGATTCTTGTTGCATTTGTTTCTTTTCCTTTTGAATTCGCGATTCGCGAAACTCCGATAAGGATTTGGATCAACGGTCCAGATACATTCCCCATTCAATGGCTGTGATTGAATCGCCATATCACATATCGCTATTTCGGCATTCTTGTTGTCAAGTGTTTTTGTCACTTCAAAGTCCCGATCCCCGATACTCAATGAAGAAAATCAACGGTCCAGATTAAAGCTTGATCTGACGGCTCAGATTTCATCGCGATTTTTCATATCGCGATATCGGGATTCCTGATGTCAATGTTCTTTGACAACTTCAAAACTCGATCCTCGAAACTCCGATAGGGAGTCCATCTGCTGACGTCACACGTGGATTGACACGTGTTGAATAATGCCACATGTCACTCTGATTCATGACTTACATGTGCCTGAAATGTTGAATCAATCTGATACTTGTCATTACCTAATTGTGCCACGTGTCCCTAGCTGATGTGGTATGTTGTCGTGAGTTGGGTCGACGGTCTAGATCACATCTTGATCTGATGGTTCAGGTTCAGTCGGGATTTCACACATCGTGATTTCGAGGTTCCTGATGTCAATAAACTTTGACATGTCCAACTCTCGATCCCCGAAACTCCGACAAGGACTGGGATCAACGGTCCATATTTTTCCTCGATCCAACGGTCGAGATTATATCGGGGTATCACATATCGTGATTTCGCGAGTCCTGTGGTTATTATTCTTTGACTTCTTCAACTCGCGATCCTCGAAACCCCTTGAGATGGATGGTCCTCCTGCTTTCAGGATTTTGTGAGCCCATTTTCTCCTTGCACTTTAAACACCGTGCAGGTTTTCCCCGATCCAACGGTGGTCGGATCCTGCACTCAGATCTAATGCCTGAGATCTATCCTCCTCTTCAGTGCGCGCTCTTCTTGTTTTTATTCAGATCTGACGGCCCTCATGCTGTCGGGAATTTTGGATGGGATCCAACGATCAGCAACGCTTCTCCTCCAAGCTTACACATACTTTTTACTTGGAAGAATTTCGACTCTGGGCTAATTCCTCCTGAGCCTGCGTTGTTCCTGTTTGTCCATCGATGCACATTCTGATCCTGCCATCTTCATTGTTGTACTTGCCATCAATGACAATCATACACTACCTATTAATCATTTTCCAACAATCTCCCCCTTTGGCATTGATGGCAACGAAAGCAACTGTCTTTTCTCCCCCTTTGACATCAATGTCAAAGAAGAGACATGCTCCCCCTGAGATATTGCAGTAATTTTAGGAGGCATTAGATATTCAAACAATACAAATCTCCCCCTAATAAGATGGACGCTTTTAGGTGTGAAACGTAATGACACCCAGCTTTTGTCTGAGATATTCAAACGGTGTCTTGGCTAGGGGCTTAGTAAAGATGTCTACAATTTGTTCTGTAGAGGGAATGTAATGAACCTGAACAATCTGATTGGTGACCTGCTCTCTCAGAAAATGATATTTTATGGGAATATGTTTTGTCTTGGAGTGGAAGATAGGATTTTTAGACACACTAATGGCACTAGTTTTATCACAATGAATTGGGATCGGTGCAGTGTATTTTACCTCTAGGTCTGCAAGTTTCTGAATCATCCATAATACTTGTGTGCAACAGGTAGCAGCAGCAATGTACTCTGCCTCTGTGGTTGATAAATAAATGGAACCTTGCTTTTTACTAAGCCAGGCTAATAAGGAGTTACCCAAGAAGAATGCTCCTCCACTAGTGCTTTTTCTCTCATCAACACAATTTGCCCAATCTGCATCTGAATAAGCAGTCAACTGAAGACTTTGATTTCTAGGATACCACAGACCATAAGTCATTGTTTCTTTTAAGTACCTGAATATCCTTTTGACAGCTTGCAAATGACTATGTTTAGGTGCAGCCTGATATCTTCCTACCATTCCTACAGCATGCATTATGTCTGGGAGAGATGTTGTGATGTACAACAGGCTTCCTATCATTGATCGATATGAGCTTTGATCAACATCAGGTGAATCATCATCCTTACTTAATTTACATCCAGTTACCATAGGTGTACCCACAGGTTTAGAATCTTCCATTTGAAACCTTTTCAGCATTTATCTTAAATATTTTCCTTGAGAAATGAAGATCCCATCGGGCCTCTGAGTAATTTGCAGACTAAGGAAAAATGACAGTTCTCCTATCATAGACATTTCAAATTCAGACTCCATGGCAGAAGCAAACCATTGTACCAGTGAATCCTTAT
>ML797540.1:125965-142603 GCA_009831015.1 Picea engelmannii
CACCAACTAGAAGGAAGCACCAACTCCCTGGTTTCTCTAGCACCAACTAGAAGGAAGCACCAACTCCCTATGTTCAAGCACCCACCTGAACCTTTGAGGACACCAGTCCTCCCTAGATCCTCCCAACCACCCTGAAATATAAATCTTTGCTACTGAAATTTATTACAGTGATATGATGTTCAACAATGGCTTACCAGACTTATCATTGTTCTGCTGCATTTCGTTGCTCTGTCTGCCTCATTGCCTTTCTGCTCACATCCCTTGCGTTGTTTTGTTCTTCTAATTTTTATGCTTTGTGCGCCATGTCCATTCACTGCACAGTTCCTCCTTTCTACTAATCAGCTGCTGCACTCTCCTCCTTCTTCACACATGAATCACCTTCACCAACAACAACCATAGCAAACTCCTACAGCAACAACAACCCAATCTCTTCTCTGTACCGTGTATTTATAGCTTTTGTGCACCTTGTGCATGCAATGTTCGCAATGCCTCTGCATGTTGACTCCACGCCGTTATCCTCCACCTCTCGAGTGCTCTGTCTGATTACCATCGTGACTCTTCATCTTCTCTGGTGGTTCGCCCCATGTGTCCAGCATCACTGTATGTTATACTGATATTCCTCAGCCTCTCTGGCAGTTTGAGACTCTTCATCTTATCTGTGACAGTCGAACTCACCTTCTCTATTTCAGTTACAGGCCTCAATGCTCATCAGCTGGCAATCACCTCCACGAACATCTTCATTCCTCTCAGAGACTCTTCACCTCCTCTGTAGTCATCCCGAAGTGTCTTCGCATCCTCTGGTAGAAACCATCAATGGTTTCTAGCAGTTTCACTGTGTCGTGCAACAGTAGCCCTCAGATCTCCTTCAGGTTAATCTACGTCGTTGGATGAGCTTTATTAATTTTTCCTTTAAATCGGGTTTCGGCATTTCGGCATTTGTGTTCTTGTCTCTCGAAGTCATGATCCCCGAAACTCTGATATGGAGCTTATCTGGACTGACTCCTTCTCTTCTCGTGACCAGGGGTTGTGACCACAGCCTTATGCATAAGGCGCTTTCGCGATTTCGCTTATCGCAAATTCATAATTCAAGTTGCTTTGTTTCTTTTGTCTCTCCATATTGCGATTCACGAAACTCCGACACGGAGTTGAACCAACGGTCCAGATTCATTCTCGATTCAATGGCTACGATTGAATCATGATATCGCATATCGCGAAATCGGGATTCTTGTTGCATTTGTTTCTTTTCCTTTTGAATTCGTGATTCGTGAAACTCTGATAAGGATTTGGATCAACGGTCCAGATACATTCTCCATTCAATGGCTGCGATTGAATCGCCATATCACATATCGCGATTTCGGCATTCTTGTTGTCAAGTGTTTTTGTCACTTCAAAGTCCCGATCCCCGATACTCAATGAAGAAAATCAACGGTCCAGATGAAAGCTTGATCTGAGGGCTCAGATTTCATCGCGATTTTTCATATCGCGATATCGGGATTCCTGATGTCAATGTTCTTTGACAACTTCAACACTCGATCCTCGAAACTCCGATAGGGAGTCCATCTGCTGACGTCACACGTGGATTGACACGTATTGAATACTGCCACGTGTCACTCTGATTCATGACTTACATGTGCCTGAAATGTTGAATCAGTCTGATACTTGTCATTACTTGATTGTGCCACGTGTCCCTAGATGACGTGGTCTGCTGTCATGAGTTGGGTCGACAGTCTAGATCACATCTTGATCTGACAGTTCAGGTTCAGTCGAGATTTCACACATCGCGATTTCGGGGTTCCTGATGTCAATAAACTTTGACATGTCCAACTCTCGATCCCCGAAACTCCGACAAGGACTGGGATCAACGGTCCATATTTGTCCTTGATCCAATAGTCGAGATTATATCGGGGTATCGCATATCGCGATTTTGCGAGTCCTGTGGTTATTATTCTTTGACTTCTTCAACTCGCGATCCTCGAAACCCCTTGAGATGGACGGTCCTCCTGCTTTCAGGATTTTGTGAGCCCATTTTCTCCTTTCACTTTAAACACTGTGCAGGTTTTCCCCGATCCAACGGTGGTCGGATCCTGCACTCATATCTAATGCCAGAGATCTATCCTCATCTTCAGCGCGCACTCTTCTTGTTTTTATTCAGATCTGACGGCCCTCATGCTGTCGGGAATTTTGGATGGGATCCAAAGATCAGCGACGCTTCTCCTCCAAGCTTACACATCCTTTTTACTTGGTAGAATTTCGACTCTGCGCTAATTCCTCCTGAGCCTACGTTGTTCCTGTTTGTCCATCGATGCACATTCTGATCTTGCCATCTTCATTGTTATACTTTCCATCAATGACAAGCATACACTACCTGTTAAGCATTTTCCAACAAGACCTCCTTGCTCAGACACATGTATGCTTCCTCAAACTCCTCTCACAAACATGACAAAAAGGCCTCTCAAAACATGAGAAAAATCCAAAATACATAAAATGCTCCTCCAATTCCCTGCATCAAAAAGTTACCCTCAAGATCCAAAAGGCTTGGTTTATATAAGTTTCAGGCTCAACAAGAGAATCCTAACTTCTCTTGAAGATCTGGCCTCTTTCTGGGATCAAATCCCCCTCCAAATGGCCAAGATATCCCAAAAAAACCACTTTTTGGTCATAATATCAGGCAAAATACCAATTTTGGGCTAAATATAAGTTAAAAACCCACTTTTAATTAAAAATTACACAGTAAGCCCCCTTGGCTGAGCACACACCCCTAATTCTCGGTCATATGCACTCCATATGGCCAAGCGCTAGCCCAAAGGGCTAAGCACTGGCCCCTTAAACGCGTTAGCTCTTGGTCTTAGGGCACATGTCATGGAACCTTCCCTGTAAACGGGCCCTGGTGGTTGTGACCGTGCCCCCTTTCTGCTGACCTATGGTCACAATACTGCATGAAACCATGGGCTGGGGCTTAGCCCCAGCACCTTTCGTGGCAACCTTAATACAATACAAAGCTTATAATATATATATTTGACTTATGTTAATAAGCCCTATGTATGGCGCGTTGGTGTTAAAGATTTTCCAAAGGATTTGGCTTGGTGGGTGGTCGTGGGTTCAAAACCCATGGACCCCCAAACATTTTTTTTGGAACTTTGCACTCGACCCTGACCTGGTGCCACATGGATGCCCATGTCTGGGCCACGTGGCACCTCAACATTTGACCAAATTTTTCCATGTGTCCATTTCTGATTGGATCTGCCATCCACATCTACCCAATCAATTGTTGCCACTTGTCACACTGCCATTGGTCCAAGTCAGCATCATGAGGTGTCATTGGTGATGTCATGCTGTCTTCATGTTGACATCAGCATTGTCAGTTTGACCTTTGACTTTTTCCTTGTTTGAGAATACAATCAGAATACGATAACTCTCGCATACGAAGTCCGTTTTGAGAAAGTGAATATACTGCCAGAATCAGTGCGACGAGCTGGTTGCAATGGAATTGGTTTCATCCAATTCTGAGAAATTTGATTTTTGAGCATTTTCTGAGCCTGAGGAGCCTCCTGGATCATTCCTCCCCACTTGGAAGCTTTTGGACCACCAAAAGTCTGGTATCAGTTGGAAACTAAGTGAGGATATTGTGTCCTCACCTTTCTGGTCTCCATCCACTTGGCCTGACTTGGATTTGTGCCCTTCAATCCCACTCGAAGATACTCCACATCGCCCCTGCGAGAAGTTCGGACTCTTTTGTCCAATATGGTGTCTTCATGCAACTCGTTCATATATTCAGGAGCAAAATCTTCGATGGTAGGAATCTGAACATTCTCTCCTTGATCCTCGATCATAGGAGGCTCATACAATCTCAAGTTTTCCACATTTGCAACTGAATAGATTTGCATATATGGAGGCAATTCTAACCGGAAAGCATTAGTACCAATCTTGTCTAAAATTTTGAAAGGACCATAACAAATTGGTTTTATCTTTTTACCTTCACCTTGCATCCTTTCCTTACTGATGTATAACCAAACTTGATCTCTTGCCTTGAACTGATGATCAACTCGATGCATATCATGCCTCGCCTTGTACTTGGCTTGGCTTTTCTCCAACTATTCCTGTACTGCCTGATGGATCAACTGGATACGTTCAATGAACTTTGTAGCCCTATCCACATCACTGTGTCCTCCTGCTGCAATGTCTTTTCCAAAGAAAAAATCCAAAGGAGACTTTGGCAAGTACCCCAAACAAGTTTCAAATGGAGATCTCTGAGTAGAAGAATGTTTGGCTTGATTATACGCATGTTGTACATAACACAGATGTTCATCTCAAAGCTTAGGATGTTTGCTGGAATATGCCTGAAGTAGATGCACTACTGTCATGTTCACCACCTCTGTCTGCCAGTCCGTTTGTGGATGAAATGTTGTGCTCTTCTTTAACCTGGTGTCCATAAGTTCCCATAAGCTTGACCAAAATTTCCCCGGGAATCTGGAGTCTCGATCAGATACAATAGAAGTAGGTAAACCAAAATGAACCCATACATTTTCAAAGAACATTTGAGTTGTTTGTTCAGTTGTGACCTATTTTTTACAAGGAATCAAGACACACATTTTGGTTAACCTATCCACAACTACATACAGGTAATCATGACCTTTTCTAGACATAGTCAATCCCCCTACAAAATCCATAGATACACTTTCCCATGGTCTAGAAGGAATAGGAAGTGGAGTGTACAATCCTAGCTTTCTGTTACTTGGTTTGCTTATTGCACACATAGTACATCCTTTTACATATTTAGACACATTTTCATGCATTCGAGGGCAATAACAAAATATTTGTAACTGAGCAACTGTTTTATCTACCCCAAAATTCCCTACTATAAGAGAAGTATGTGCCTCTCTGATGACATGGACTCTTTCACTTTATGGAATACATAACTTGCCCAAATGATACAAGAGTTTGTCTTTAATATGATAATTCAATTCTTATGCTCTTTTACCATTACTTAAAGTTGCATAGACTTCCTTAAAAAAATTATCCTCGGCATATTGTTCAATATAACTTTCATGAGTGATTTAATTGTGCTTAAGGATTGTAGCAATTGTACTAGGAGGCCTAGATAACATATCAGCAACTTTATTATGAATTCCCTTTTTATATCTGATGACCAAGTGAAATTGTTGTAAAAACCCCATCCATCTAAAATGCCTTGATTGTTGTAGCTTAGTTTGTGATTGTAAATATTGTAATAGTTGATGATCAGTGTGTATTATTGTTTCTTTGCCCATTAAGTAATGTTTCCACTTTTTAACACTTTGTACTAGAGCATACAATTCTTTATCATAGGTTGGATATTTAATTATTGTTGTAGTGAAGGTTTATGAATGATAGCATATGGGTTTTTTGTGTTGCATCAACACTGCCCCCATGGCATAGTCACTTGCATCAGTTTCAATTTCAAAAGACTATTGGAGATCTAGCAATGCCAGAACAAGAGTTGTACTAATCTTTGTTTTCAAAGTATCGAAAGCCTTATGTTGGCTTCCTCCCCATTGGAATCCTCTTTTCACACTTGTTAAAGCATGTAAAGGTGTTGCAATCAGAGAGAAGTTTGCAATAAACTTCCTCCAATACTGTGTTGCTCCCATGAAGCTTCTTACTTCAGTTACATTCGTAAGCGTTGGCCAATTTACAATAACCTCAACTTTTGAGGGATCAATCTTAAGCTCTCCACCTCCTACAATGTAACCTAGATATACAAGAGATGTTTTGCCAAATTCACATTTTGACAATTTTACAAAAAGTTTCTCTCTTTGCAACACTGAAAGTATCTACCTAACATGTTGAACATGCTCTTCCCTGGTCCTACTAAATATAAGAATATCATCTAAGTAGACTATTACAAATTCATCAATGAAAGGCATGAATACATCATTCATAACTCTCATGAAAGTAGTAGGTGTGTTAGTAAGCCCAAATGGCATCACTAACCATTCAAACAATCCTTGTTTTGTTTTAAAAGCAGTCTTCCATATATCCTATTCAGCAACCCTGATCTGATGGTAACCACTTCTTAAGTCTAACTTAGTGAAATAAACCGCATGTTTCAGTTGATCTAATAAATCATCAATGTGAACCAAAGGGTAACGATTTTTTACAGTGATTTTGTTCAAAGCTCAAAAATCCATGCACATGCGCCATTTTCCATCTTTCTTTGGCACTGGGATGATAGGTGACCCACATGGAGAAGCATTAGGTGTGATGACCCCTTTTTAAACCAGCTCTTGTACCTGTTTCTTTATCTCTGTATTTTCCAAAACTGATAACCTGTACATGCCAATGTTAGGAAGAGGACCATCCTGCTACAATTGTATCTCATGTTCAACTTGTCGTTTTGGAGGCAATCCTTTCGGGACTTGAAATAAATCATCATAGTTAGAAACAATTCTAACTAATTCATCTTTTAACTTCGCATCACAATCTTTGAAAGTATCAATTCTGATAGTGTCTTTAGCTTTTACCAACATTAAGAGATATCGCTTACTAACATTTACAATCCTCTTCATATGTCCTGAGTTGATTAGTGATAAATTCAATTTCTTTTGATGAGCCCTTACTATATATTCTTTTCCATCTTTAGTTAATTGATACTTATTGTCTTCACGATAGAATATTGCTTTTCTATCATACAAATATGGATTTCCAAGTATGATACCACATATATCTAGTGGAACTATATCCAACTCAACCTCATCTATTAACTGTGAATTAATTGCAAACTTTAGGACACATTGTCTTTCCACCTGCAGCTGATTATCATTATGAATCCATCCTAAGGGATATGGTTTCTTATGAGGTTTAGTGATTAATCCCAACTTTTTAACTATTTCTTCTGATATCAAATTTACTTGTGAGCCACTGTCAAATAGAGAATCAATTTTCGTATGTTTGGAAATTACCCTTATATGAAAAAGTTATGTTTGTTTGACCTCATCAACTTCATTATCAACTTTTAAAGACTGAATTGAAGAACTTGTACTAGCTTCAGAATTTTTACCTTTGATTCATGTGACTGTGACCTTTGTCTCATCTCCTGAATCTGACCCCAAATCGACTTGAGTTGTTGCAGTAGTCTTTGGTTTTCCTTTATTCCCGAACTTTGTTAGTTTCAACTCTGGGTGAAGGATCCAACAACGATCCTCACTATGGCCTTCCTTCTTACAATGAGTACATGTAGGTTTCTCCTTCTTCACTGTATAAGTTTTCTTTTCTTTGAACTTCTCTTTACCCTTGCCTTTAAACTTTCCTTCAGTAGATTTGAATGGTTTTACAAAATCAACATTTACATTCTTGCCCCTAGATTCAAGATGAGTCGCTTGCACACACACCTCATCTAAACTAGTAGGATTAAACATAAGAATGGTATGTCATAAATAACTATGCAAACCACCTATATACTTAAGAAATGTCTCTTGAGTATCCAATGATATTCCCAACAACAAAGCTCTTTTGCGAAACTCCTGTGTATAACTTTGAACAGTTTGTCCTTTTAACTGTCTAAAGTTTTTCCATGACATAATAGCTTGTTGCATGTAAGCTAGAGGATAAAATTGTTTTCGTAAAGCGGATGTAAAATCAAGCGATGAAGAGAGAGTCTTACCAAACTTCTTAAGATCTTGTTTTGTCCTTCTTTCCCACCAAACAAGGGTGGTTCCTCCCATCTTGAGACTAGCAAGCTGGATCATAGTCTCTTCATCTATGATTCTCTGTATCCTGCAATACACTTCAATTTGTCTTATCCAATTATCTAACTTTTCTGCATTTAGTTCTCCATCATACAAAGGCAACTCAAACTTAACATCRAGTTTTAACAAAGGCATRTTAGACTTATGCTTATGTGTTTGTTTTTKTATGGTAGATGTTGTAGAAYGAGAACTARCATTTGATGTAGAACTRGAAGAAGAAGGAGAAGATGGCRGTGAAGGTGGCGTAGGAGGAGGCTTTGAAGACTCTCCTTCCCCTTCACTTTTACCCTTCATTAAGATCTCTCCCAAGGCTGGTTTCTTTCTCTCCAAGAAATCCTCATACAACACTTTGACCATTTCAGACATGGAGAAAAGTGCATCTTCTAGTTTCTTGGTTCGTGGAGAAAGCTCTCCTTCTAAAGCCATTTTTTTCTTCCTCAACAATCGTTCTATCTCAAGAATGAATTCAGCCAATGATCCTTCTCCTTTCTGATATTTGGATCTTGTAAGCATCCACCCTGCACTTGTTAAACCTTCCAAAACAACCAAAGCTCTGATACCAAAATACTTGATCCAAAAATGGAAGGAATAATAAACAATTGTCTTATTTAGATGCTTAAAGTTGTTTAAAGAGTTCAACTATTAATTAATCATGTTGTAAAAACGGATATATGAACATAAACAAAAGAGATAAAGACAATAAGAGCTTGATAACGGAGTTCACCAATGAGTGGCTACGTCTCCAGGCCCGCTTCCAAGTGAAGGACCTCTTTAGTAATCTTCAAATGCTCAAGTTCTTTACAATGGCTCCTCGTTGTTACATAGCATACTTCATATCTATTGTGCAAGACCTCCTTGCTCAAACACATGTATGCTTCCTCAAACTTCTCTCACAACGATGACAAAAAGGCCTCTCAAAACATGAGAAAAATCCAAAATACATAAACTGCTCCTCTAATTCCCTGCATCAAAAAGTTACCCTCAAGCTCCAAAAGGCCTGGTTTATATAAGTTTCAGGCTCAACAAGAGAATCCTAACTTCTCCTAAAGATCTGGCCTCTTTCTGGGATCAAATCCCCCTCCAAATGGCCAAGATATCCCAAAAAAACCACTTTCTGGTCATAATATCAGGCAAAATACCAATTTTGGGCTAAATATAAGTTAAAAACCCACTTTTAATTAAAAATTACACCATAATCCCCCTTGGTTGAGCGCGCTCCCCCGATTCTCGGTCATATGCACTCCATATGGCCAAGCGTTGGCCCCTTAAACGCGCTAGCTCCTGGTCTTAGAGCGCATGTCATGGAACCATCCCTGCAAACGTGCCCTGGTGGTTGTGACCGCGCCCCCTTTCTGCTGACTTGTGGTCACAATACTGCATGAAACCATGGGCCAGGGCTTAGCCCCAGCCCCTTTCGTGTCAACCTTAATACAATACAAAGCTTATAATATATGTATTTGACTTATGTTAATAAGTCTTATGTATGGCGCGTTGGTGTTGGAGCTTTTCCAAACGCTTTGGCTTGGTGGATGGTCGTCGGTTCAAAACCCATGGACCCCCAAACATTTTTTTTGGAACTTGCCACTCGACCCTGACCTGGTGCCATGTGGCTGCCCATGTCTGGGCCACGTGGCACCTCAACATTTGACCAAATTTTCCCATGTGTCCATTTCTGATTGGATCTGCCATCCACATCTGCCCAGTCAACTATTTCCACTTATCACACTGCCATTGGTCAAAGTCTGCATCATGAGGTGTCGTTGGTGATGTCATGTTGTCGTCATGCTGACATCAGCATTTTCCATTTGACCTTTGACTTTTTATCTGTTTGAGAATACGATCAGAATGTGATAACTCTCGCATACGGAGTCCTTTTTTAGAAAGTGAATACATTGTCGGAATCAGCACGACGAGTCGGTCACAATGGAATTGGTTTCATCCAATTCTGAGAACTTTGATTTTTGAGCATTTTATGAGCCTGGGGAGCCTCCTGGATCAATAGGCCCCCAACAAAATTGGTAGCACTATTTGTTAAGGTTTCACATCCTCTCCAACATTTTCTTGCTATGATCACCATTGCGTTGTTATCACAATTAGTTTCATTAAGCATTAATATAATAGGTTAATACTTACATATTATGTTCTTTCACATAGAGTGTTTTCTTTTTGCCTTCATTCCTATGATGTTCCATGAGATGAGTTTCATTTTAAATCTTGGGTTGGAAGGAGAAATACTTCTTCGGAGGGCCTTTTTCTTGTCCTAATCCCACTAGAAGTGATCCTACTTCTTCAAGTTTTTATTTTCTTGTTTTCCTTCCTCTTTTATTTTCCTCTCCAACCGATATTTTTTGTGATTTAAGTGGAGTATTTATAATTCCATACCTCCATCTGAAATGTGGTTATTACCTAAATTTTTAATATTTGATTTTAACTTCATGAGTTCCCTCTGGAATTGTATGAAATGAGTTTCAAGAAGGTTATTTAGATGAATCTTACCATGCACTTCTATAAGATATGGAAGGTAAAACTCTATAGATTTTAGATCCATATCATGGTGAGTGTTTTCGTCCTTTGAATCAACATGGGTTTCATCTTTTATATCCATATCTAGGTTTGTAAGAATTGTGTCACCTTTCTCTAAAGTAGGGCCTTGAACCTCTATCTTTTTGTGTTTGGGGTCTTCCTTTTGTGTATTCAATACAATATTCTTCTCTTTGATGGCCCTCAATGATTCTCCAGTTTGGATTTTGGCTTCCCCTCTTTTGTTATTCTAATTATGACAATCATTAGTTGTTTGCATATCTACAAGTCTAAGCCTATTGATGGTTTCCTTGAAGGATAAATTGCCAGCTTCTAACCTTATCTATCCCCCTATTTTCTCATGTAGTGAGATAATCATATTGATGTCATCCCTGAAAATATATAGGCTCTCATTTTTAACATCTATGAGCACTTGAATTGATTCCAGTATGGGTTTCTTTAGGACTAGGTTGGTCGGGATATAGGCATTAGTAACATACCCCTGGTCCATAGAGCCAATGACTATGAATCTTGACGAAATAAAGTTCATGGTCTCTATGTTGTCTTCAAGAATGACTTCGGTTGGGTCCCAAAGGATGGTTAGGACCCCAACAAAGCTGGCAACACCTCACCATTCTGTTTCTATCACATTTAATTTCCTTAAGCATGAAAATCATAGGTTAATATTGTTTAAATAATGTAACTGCAAAGTGTATTCTAATTATTATTGTTGCATTATTCATTATATCAATCCCCTATTGCGGATTGATCATGTCAAATATTGTAAAAGACCAAATCCCCTTTTGTGGATTGGTCAAAACATAATTGTAATAGGCAGAATAAGAAGTCAGCCCCAGAATATATTAAAGGGAGCCCAGAATATATTAAAGGTGGTTATAACCACCCAGAAGAAGAAGTTGGCCCTTCCAGTGAAGAGACACCTCCACACATGCCAAATTTGTATAAATAAGGAGGCTAGAGCCTCATTTAGACACACACTCACTTGTTCATTGAGAAGCAAGTTTCGGAGATGCAGTTGGAGAAGAGAGAGAGAGAGAGAGAGAGAGAGAGAGAGAGAGAGAGAGGCGCATTCTTGGGAGAGGACTTTATGTATTTGTTTGAGTTATCTCTTGGAATTGTATTGACTATCTATATTAAGGAAGTTTTGTTAGGTTTTCTCCCCCATGAGGGTTTCCTAGGATAAATGATGTGTCTCTTGTGATTGTGTATTTCTCAGTGATCCTGTCTTATGTTATTGTTATCTAGTGAAATGAAAAGAACTCTAATAATAAATTAAACCTTAACATGGTATCAGAGCTAAGCTGAAGAGAGCATCTTGTTATCACTCCAAGAAATCACTCCCTGAATGTATAAAGGTGTAAGGTGGTAACTTTAAAAGATCAATAAATTGTGGAGAAAAAGGATCAACTAGGATGACATTATAAACTCACATCCATTTAGAAAGGCATGGGTCATTTGAAAGACCAAGGCTTTCAACTATGTTTCTCAGAAGGTTTTAATCAATGTGTGAAAACATGGAGAAGACTCATTATGATAGCAAGAAATACCTACACAAAAGCATATGTGAATGGCCAGTAATGATAGGTAAGATACTCCTCACACTAGCAGAAACATACATAAGATTTGTATATAGTATATGGCCAGACATAATAAGTAAATACTTGCAGCTTAAGCTTATGAGTGCAATGATAGGATGACAGCTATATGGCACTAAGACAAACATAAGAAGCAATGTATATAATTCTAATATACCAACGAAGAGATGGGATGATAGCCTTTTGTCATTGAGTATACATAAACTTGGAAAGAAAGGAGATGAAAACTAAACAAAAAAAGTGAAAGAAGCTTGATGTCAAGATATATTCATGGACATATCCAAAGGATGAAATGTAGAAGTCTTCAAGAATAGAACCACAGTCCTAAGACTGTTTTTCTCCCCCCCTTGGGTGTATCAAAGGTTTTAGGCTTTATAGCCTTTACAACACAGTTTCCAAGATCCTATAAAAATGGATCTGAAATAACTATAACTGAGCATAATCAAATACAATCTTAGGAAACGAGATTCAAAGTTATCATCATAATTCGAATCTGATAGTCTTTTGTATTATTTGGCAGTTTGCAGGTGAAGATCATGGAACTTGAGATCATTGTTTGACAGCTAGGCGATTTCTGTCAAGAATAGAAATGTCATTTGGCTTCATTCTTTCGCCATATGTCTTCAAAGCTTGAATAGGAACCTGATCTGGCTTCTGATAATTATTATCTTTGATTTGAAATCATTCCCACGGAATCTGGAAACATAAAATCGCGATCTGGGCAGAAAGAAGGTAATGCTGGACTCTTCTGCACTTTCGGCGGCTCAAGTGCCCTATTTCCACCCTTTTAGCCGTCGAAAAGGAAATCTTTTGGCGACTCACTACACTGTCAAATTTTCCACTTAGCCGTCGAAAACCTTAAAATAAATTTAGGTTTAATTTGAGATGAAAATCGATTTATTCGTTGAAATACCATGTTTAAGAGCTTGTCTCAAAACTCTTTTAAACCTTAATATTAAAAATAACTCTTCTACTTAATTCTCCTCTTATCTAATGATTTGGAAATCATAGCAAGTTATTTTTTATCGCTAACATCTGGCTCCAACTGGGATGGAGACCTCCCTGTGAGTTTTCCAAGAACCATAGATCCACTGCCTTTCCTGGAAAAATAAAAATCCACAACTTAGTCTCTAGTGTTCCATTGGGCAGGGAGTCAGTGTTCCATTGGGTATGGAGTCAGCATATTATCTCTTACTGAAAATCTTTTCAAGACCTGTATGGATGACCTCTATACTTCAAGACTATTAGAATATAATGGATATGTTTGTTTTACCATTGACAATATCTCTATTGTCACCCAACCATAGGCCGAAGCCACCCTCCAAGCACCTTAACCTTGACAAAGAATCACTCTGGAAGAAAACCCTAGGCTAGATATCCAAACAAAGGGTAGTGCACCTTTCCCCAAGGATAGTGCACCAACAAGAGATGATCAGATAGTCCAAACCCTAGCCAAGAGATAGTCCAAGCGTAACTGCTAGCTACAGCAGCTGCAACGACAGCTCTCCTCCAAACCTGCACAGAAACTGGACAACTGCAGTGCGCACAAGTGTTGCTCTGCAATTCTGAGACTGCCTCCCAGAATGAGAACTCGCTTCCTGTAGTTATACTAATTATGGCTAACTGCTTGGGCCGACTTCTCATTCTGGGTATCTGTCTGTTCAGTATATATTATTATTTCCAGCCGACTTTTTCTCTTGGAGGCTAATAACCTAATATAAATTATCTTCTTGAGCCGACAAGTCTTCTAGGGTAATTAGCCAACTCATTAGGGTTTTTTCTTTCTTCTCGGAGTATTCTATCCTTGTCAGGTTTACACGTGGAGGTAAATACCTCTCGCAGCTACCATAATATCAACACTCCCTCCTAGCTAGGGAGGTATTACAGGTAATGGTCTTGAGCACAAAACATACCATTCACCCGGTAGCATCAACATAGTTATATAGACTAGATCATGAGCACCATCATCATCAGCTGCTTCAACTTTCGAAACCATACTCTATCTGAGTAATCAGACATGATGCTCACTCCACAGAGTGATACAAGAGCCATTCTTCTAATATAGAAGAGTAAAATGTTCTGAACCATTTTCTCTCTGGAAAATCTTTGTTCATTATTCATCTGGTTGATAATTTATTTCCAATAAACTGTTGATAGCCTTCAAGGCAATCAAAACAAAATAGAACACAACTGTGTCTATCCATAGTAGTACATAACTACAATCCAGTGGTACACTACCACACAAAGTAGCACACAAGTACTTGATCAGTAAATTATAGTCACAAACAGTGGAACACATCCACCATAGTAGTATACATCTACTGTCATGCAGTATTCATAACAATCATCTTATATCAATCTGCACAGAAACAATGTTATGATATAAATTGAATCATCTAGGCCAATCTTTCACTCACACCTGTGAGATCTGAAATAATATCTGCCCTCAAAAGGTAAATAATCAATGATGAGCTTTCTGGACTATTCTTCTCAAGAAAGGAAGAATAATTGTCCTGATTTCTGAACCTGGACCATTCCCCACCCTGGGCCATTCTTCCTACACTAATCAAAGTGCACCCTAGAGAGAATGTATAAACCCTAAGGAATTCTTGTCCCTGATTGTTGAGCCTGGACCATTCCCCACCCTGGGCCATTCCTCCTACACTAATCAAAGTGCACCCTAGAGAGAATGTATAAATCCTAAGGAATGATTGTCCAGACCATTTCCTCTGTTAACCATAAGAGGAAAATATTGTCCTGTATCAACCTCCAAAACAGACCATTCCTCATGTTAACCACAATGTGAAATCGTTGTCTGGCAAGGCAGGACAGTCTTCTTGAGTAACTCTCAAGAAGAGAGACTTCCCTAGACCACTCCCCATGTTAACCACAATGGGAAGTCGTTGTCTATGATACATCATCAATCTGGACCATTTCCAATGTTAACCACAATGGGAAATCACTGTCCATCAGAAATCTCAATCCACTTTCCGAACTGGAAAGGAAACTGCTCATCCTGGACCATTTTTCGAACTGAAAAATGATTGTCCATAAATCAATACATATCAGTGCTCCCTCCCAACCTGGGATTCATCTCTTCCTTTTTCAATAAGGAAGTCGTCTCCACAAGCTCTAGCTTGAGTACGCAAACTCTTCATTTTTGGAAATAAGCTTTACCAAAATGTTTGCTTATCTGCTCATCTATGGAGATATGTAATGGAGAACCTCTTTCTCCTTTATGAACTTCATCACGAATAATGTAATGCTTGATTTCAAATGTACTTTGTTCTGGAGCACTGGTTTGAAGGCTTCATGTAGCTCTGATCAATAAAGTATATCATTGTTGGAACACTGGAACATATCCATGTGGCACTTCTTCTGTCATCATGAGATCTAATTTACTGAGTAATCATCTTGATACAATATCTTTGTTATAGAGAATATTCACCGCGCTTATGTTGTTCATTGGAGGTTCTTCACCAAGTTATCTTCTTCCATCTGCATACAAGGGTCTCTTTCTGGTATGCCTCAAAGTCTTGAGGTTGTTCTTCATATGCTCTTTTTTCAATTTCTCTGGAGAACAGTCTTTGAATTTATCTGATGTAGAATTCCAACTCATGGATGTTATGGATGATATAATGACTCATGTAAAGATATGTCTCGTTTACTGGAACAAGTAATCATCATAGTCTTTTCCCTCCATCTAGTTCTAGATCTCGCAATTATTTCATTCATAAATCTTCCGTACATTGTTCTTCATCACGACTTTCAGTTCCTCTGCTTGATTGCTTTTAGTGAGTTCATATCAGACTGGTAATCTTATGATTCTCGATACAAGGACTGGTTGTTCTGGCTTCCCTTTCTTTCTTGGAATCTTCATGTTCTTCCTCATGTTTTTCTTTAGATTTTGGGTCCATGGAGTTTCTTATAGATTCCATGCCCTAAAGATTCCACTTCTTTATTTTATCATAGGATCACGAATTGGGATGGACAACCAGGGATACTTTAAGGCTTCTCTTCGAAGAAGACTTCTTCTAAGATTGAACTGAACACGTACTGTCTTTCATGGTTACTACCATAGATATATACTTCATCATCTTCAATGGATCATAGGATTAGCTCCCTCCTAATCCTTGCTTCATGTAAGAGTGCATATAATTGGCTCCCTCCATCTAACAAAGTCCACGCTTCTATTTGCATCTTCATTGTCTTCTGCAATATATAATTGGCTTTCTTTGTCTAGCCAAGTCCATTCTTCCGTCTTGTTGTCTTCTACAAAATGTCATAAGTCTTTCTCCAATTTTCTTTTGATTGTTGACTTCTTTCTATCTTTGTTTCTTCTAGGTCTCTTCATGATTGATTTGGATTATCTTGCAATAGATTCCACATGATTTGTTTGATGTATTTCATTCTTTCATGTATTATCTAATGATATCAATCCTTATCTTTTTGTTCTTCCATCGGTATAGTTCTTCTTGGAACACATTATCTTCCAGGAGATAAATATACAAGATATGTACAGAGACAATGCAAACAAGATATGCACAAGAACTAAGAAGAGTATTGTTACCTTCAGAAGAAGAAGTCTCTTTTGTCCTGCTTAATCTCCTTTGTAGGTTCTTTTTCCTCGGCAACTGATGCTTCATGTTTCTCCTTCCTTTTCTTTAGCTCGAGACAATGATTCTTGTAGTGGCCATACTTTCAACAGCTGAAGCATTGTACTTCTGAAATGTCTTTCTCTTGATTTGACTTCCTCCTTGAACCAAACTTCCTTTTGT
>ML797540.1:142653-173195 GCA_009831015.1 Picea engelmannii
TGAGCACAGCAAGTCCAAAGTTCTTCAAATGTCGGATACTCCTTCCTTGTGTTCATGCTTGCGGCAAATGCATCCCACGTCTTGGGAAGACCATTGAGTACTATGTTTACCAATTCCTTCTCTGAAGTGATCTCTTCAATAGCCTGTAGTTGATCTCTTAACTGGGAGATCCTCACAAAGTATGATGTTATGTTGTCATCATCATTCATCTTCATGTCACGGAGCTCATTCTTCAGACTCATAACTTGTCCAATGTTTCTGATCGAGAAGAGATTTGTTAGGACATCGTACATCTTCTTTGATGAGTCAAGATGGGAGATGTAGGGTATCAAGTGGTCTTTTATGGATTCCACTATGATACTCATGGAATTGATGTCACTGTATTTGAACTTCTCCATAACTGCAATGTTCTGTGGTTCCTTCTCTTTTCCTTCTTCAAACTCTGGTTCCACGATCTTTCCTTTTACGATATCCAGCATTTTATTCTTGGAAAGGATGAGGTCAAACCTTGTCTTCCACGCTCTGAAGTTAGAGGCTCCATCTAACTTGTTCTCTGACTTCATAGAATAAGTCATGGTTTCTTTGACTTGGTCAAACTCTAGATTTGACCACAAACTCAAACTTGACGTCTTTGATTGCTGAGAGTACCAGGAGATGTGTTAGGCTATGGCGCACTGATCTGTCTGGATATTAGGTCAATCCCTTCACTTAAGGTGCCTCAACAAGAGGATTAGGGTTTATGCAACTACACCTGCTAGTAACCCTAGCAGCGGTGCTTTGGTGACTGCTCCTGCTAGGAAACCCTAGTGGAAATTCTTCAACGAGCTTAATATCCTTCTGGTTATGCTTCCTTCCAGCGGTTAGATTGAATGAAGGTGTGGGCCCATAACCTATTAGAATATAATGGATGTGCTCATTTTACCTTTGACAATATCTCTATTGTCACCCAACGATAAGTCGAAGCCACCCTCCAAGCACCTTAACCTTGACAGAGAATCACTCTGGAAGCAAACCCTAGGCTAGATAGCCAAAAAAAAGGGTAGCGCACCTTTCCCCAAGGATAGTGCACCAACAAGAGTTGATCAAATAGTCCAAACCCTAGCCAAGAGATAGTCCAAGTGTAACTGCTAGTTGCAGTAGCTACAACGATAGCTCTCCTCCAAACCTGCACAGAAACTGGCCAACCGTAGTGCGCACAAGTGTTGCTCTACAATTTTGAGACTGCCTGCCAAAATGAGAACTCACCTCCTGTATTTATACTAATTTTGGCTAACTGCATGGGCCGACTTCTCATTCTGGGTATCTGTTTGTTCAGTATATATTATTATTTCCGGCCGACTTCTTCTCTTGGAGGCTAATAACCTAATATAAATTATCTTCTTGAACCGACAAGTCTTCTAGGGTTATTAGCCAACTCATTAGGGTTTCTTCTTGCTTCCCGGAGTATTCTATCCTTGTCAGGTTTACACGTGGAGGTAAATCCCTCCTGCAGCTACCATAATATCAACAAAGACTGCCTTTATTCACACAAAGTAACTGCTACATATGCTGAAAAATGGAAGAAAATAAATGCTCGAGAAGCAATCTTATTTCCTACCCTACTCTACCCTAACCAACTCTACAATTTGGTTAGGTAAAGGCAGATTTCCATAGTAGCTAGCCAAGTAATTTCAATACTGTAATAATCTCATATTTTCTATTGATCAATACTTGTTTTTTGAAATGCAGCAGCAATGAATAAAAATCATTCACAAAACCAAAATCAACAGGAAATATGTGGAAGCTAAAGAAGTCTGAAAATTTCAACTTTTCTAAAAGATATGATTCTATGAAAGCTGCCACTGGATCTTTGAAACTGATATCAGAAATCTATTGGTCTTCAGGAAAAATTTGCACATGTGTAATGACTTTTCTGCTAGAATATTGATTACCCTTTTGCTCTTTTGTGATTACCTTGTAATCATCAAAAACTATGACTTCCTCTTTAGAATGGTGCTTAAAAGATGATGATAGAGTAATGTTTGAATAACAAAGATTTTGATCAACTCTAAAAATATAGTTGTCTATACAATCATGAGTTATCATAAGTTTAACTGGATTTGTAAACTGATCATAAACTTTACATGAATACATGTCTCTGGAATGTTCTGCAAATGATGAAGAATTTGATTCACAATCTGAAATAATTTTAGTTGCTTGTTGTTGTTTTGAAATTGCTTCATAGTCATTATCTTCTTGCTCAAAGTCTGAAATGTACTGACATTCTACTGACTCAAGTAGATAATGGTTTTCAACATCAACCTTCTCTGGGATTCTCCTTGAAGCACAAATGTTCTCTTCCACCTCTAAAGCATCTTCAAACAAAACACTTAATTATGAAGATTTCCTTTCTAACAAAAGAAGGGAAAGTTTTGAATGCAATCCCATAACATACTGTATCATGGAAGCTGTTTCTGTAGGCCTGATCTCCAAATTCATTTCATGATAGCTGTTGTAAAACCTTCGATGGAAGACAAGCAAAGATTCACCCTGCTCTCTCTTCAAATCATAAAAATCAGCAAGGTATGAATCTAGTGATTTATGTTCACCCCAATGATTCACAAAAACATTAGAGAATTCGATCCAAGAGTCGATGGAATCAGCTCTCAGACTCTTAAACCAAACAGCAGCATCTTTGATCAAAGACTTAGAGAAAAATATCATGATCACATCTTCATGATCAATCTGAAAACGATCAATAAAATCTTCAAAGGATTCCAAATGTCTTTCAGTTGAAGCTTGATTCTCTCCAGAAAACTGGAGTAGATATTCATAACAGTCAAGAGGATAAGGATGAAGAAGAGAAGCCAATTTTAAAGTCTTAAACATCTTCATCCTGATTTTGATTTGAAAGGTTGTGGGCTTATCATGAGAGATAGCAAGTTGTTGACAAGATTCAGAAGTTATGGCAAGAGGAGTTGAAATCTCACAGGGTTTTGAAACAATTTTAATTTATTCAAGATCACATGGCTGATCAAATTCTGAAGGAAATGAAATACAGTGGTCATCTTTATGAGCAAGTCGAGGAAAAATGACTGAATCAACATCTACAATGAAAGCAAGCTGCAAATCTTCTTCTAAAGATGGATATATAAAAGAAGTCTGATAATCCTCAGAATATACAAAACAAAGGATAATTCTTTTAACATGTGAAGGGAAAGATATGAAGGAGCTAATAAAGAACAACATCAGTTCATGAAGCAAACTAATGAACTGATACCTGGATTTTGAATTCATCCTCTTCATATTTTATCAACCAGATCCTCCCTAGTGGAATCTTTAATGTGGAGTCGCCAGGCAAATGATTACAGTCGAATATTATGTATGTCTCTTGTCTGCCATCAAGAAACAGATATATGTCTTTCTCCCAGGGAAACTTTGATTTCACTTTTGTTTCCCGACAACGACACCATTTTGTTATCACTCCAAGAAATCGCTCCCTGACTGTATAAGGGTGTAAGCTTGGTAACTTTAAAAGATCAATAAACTGTGGAGAAAAAGGATCAACTCGAATGACATTATAAAATCACATCCATTTAGAAAGACATGGGTCATTTGAAAGACCAAGGCTTTCAACTATGTTGCTCAGAAGGTTTTAATCAATGTGTGAAAACATGGAGAAGACTCATTATGCTAGCAATAAATACCTACACAAAAGCATATGTGAATGGCCAGTAATGATAGGTAAGATACTCCTCACACCAGCAGAAACATATATAATATTTGTATATAGTAGATGGCCAGACATAATAAGTAAATACTTGCAGCTTAAGCTTATGAGTGCACTGATAGGATGACAGCTATCTGGCACTAAGACAAACATAAGAAGCAATGTATATAAGTCTAATATACCAAAGAAGAGATGGGATGACAACCCTCTATCATTGAGTATACATAAACTTGGAAAGAAAGGAGATGAAAACTGAACAAACAAAGTGAAAGAAGCTCGATGTCAAGATATATTCATGGACATCTCCAAAAGATGAAATGTACAAGTCTNCCCCCTTAGGTGTATCAAAGGTTTTAGGCTTTATAGCCTTTACATCACAGTTTCCAAGATCTTATAAAAATGGATCTGAAATAACTATAACTGAGCATAATCAAATACAATCTTAGGAAGCAAGATTCAAAGTTATCATCATAATTCGAATCTGATAGTCTTCTGTATTATTTGGCAATTTGCAGGTGAAGATCATGGAACTCGATATCTCAGTTTGATAGTTGGGCTATTTCTATCAAGAATAGAAATGCCATTTGGCTTCATTCTTTCACCATATGTCTTCAAATATTGAATAGGAAGTTGATCTGGCTTCTGATAATTATTATCTTTGATTTGAAATCATTCCCACGGAATCTGGAAACATAAAATCGTGATCTGGGTAGAAAGAAGGTAATTATGGACTCTTCTTCACTTTCGGCGGCTCAAGTGCCTTGTTTCCACCCTTTATCCGCAGAAAAGGAAAGCTTTCGGCGGCTCACTACACTGTCAAATTTGCCACTTAGTCGTCAAAAACCTTAAAATAAATTTAGGTTTAATTTGAGATGAAAATCGATTTATTCATTGAAATACCATGTTTAAGAGCTTGTCTCAAAACTCTTTTAAACCTTAAGATTAAAAATAACTCTTCTACTTAATGCTCCTCTTATCTAATGATTTGGAAATTATAGCAAGTTATTTTTTATAGCTAACACATCTCTCACAAGAGAAAGTGAAAAACGTCATTGTTGTCGTACACGCAAATTAGGGTTTTATGTTGATGAAGTATTTCAGCCCTAAAACCATCTAGAAAAGTGTGCCCTTCCTTAATGATCACTTTGGCATCCTCAGCGCAAATGTTCAGTTGCTAGATCTCCCGTAAAGTGAAACCCTAGTTTCACAAAGTACCAGAAAACCAGAGTACCAGAAGTACCAGAAAACCAGAAGCACCAGTCTAGAATTCCACAGATCAAGTTTGGAGGGGTAAAATTTGGATTTTCTTAGATCCAAACACACCAGGATACTCGCCTCAGCCAAGCGCACCTCCTAGTAAGTTCAGAATTTAATTTTGAGCATTTTCAATTTTGGACATTTTCCTAGCTCCAGGTAAAAGATGTTTGCAAGCATTAAGCTTGTTGACAAGCTGGAAGGTGTGGAAAAATTTGGTGCCTGGAAGTATAGGATTGGTATCATTCTTGAAGAGAATGGCCTATCAAGATTCGTCAAAGAAGAAGTACTAGAACCCATTGATGTTGTAGACAAAGCAAAGCACCAAAAGGACACGATCATGGACAAAAGAATCATTGCAGATTTAATCAAATATCACTTGATTCCTTATATGTCATCAAATAAGACTCTGAAAGAAATGTTTGATGCCCTAAACAGACTATATGAAGGAAAGAACATAAACCGGAAGATGAATCTAATAACTCATCTCAAGAATACAAGGATGCAAAGAGGAGAATCAATCCAGGAATATTTCTCCAGAATATTAGAATCCAAAGAACAACTAGAAGCGATTGGAGATACCATAGACAAAGACAAACTCATAATGATGGCCCTTAATGGTCTCACAAGACCTTGGGATGCATTCATCCAAACGATTTGTGCCAGAACGGAGAAACTAAAATTTGACGGTCTATGGGAAGAATGCATTCAAGAAGAATCAAGAGTAGCTAACCAAGAGGCTTTACTAGCAAGAGATGAAGATCAATCCCTAGCTACTCACACTAAAGGGGGAAGAAAGAAGTCTTACTTCAAGAAAGAAACTCATAAAGAGTCTCACCCCCAAAACAAATCTCAACCAAAGAGATTCCAGAAGAAAGGACAATGAAAAGAAAGAGATTACTCATATGTCTAATGTTACCATTGTGACAAGATGATACATATTGCAAGACATTGTCCAACCAGATGAGAAGAATACAAGAGGAAAAATAAGAGGCACCATGCCCATGCAGTTGAATATGAAGAGCCACTCGCAAATATGTTAAGAGAAAAAATTAAAGACTATGTCTTAATCTCGGCCCTCTCAGGATCGGTAATACCTGGTAAGGACACTTGGCTCATTGATAGTGGTGCCTCCAAGCACATGACAGGTCAAAGAGATATTCTCTCTTGTATTTCAGAAAAGAAATTTTCTCAGAAAGTTACACTTGGAGATGATTACCAATATCCCATCAAGGGAGTGCGATAATCAAACTACAAGCTTAATTCAGGAAATTCATTGAAGATGAAGGATGTACTCTATGTATCGGGTTAGACAAAGAACCTACTCTCCATTTTAGCTTTAGAAAAGAAAGGCTTTAGATTTTCCTTTATAGATGGAGAAGTTCTTATGTGGGTCAAATAAGAAACCTTGAAAGAAGCAATCGTCATTGGAAAAGAAGAAGGTGGCTTGTATAAGCTAAAGGGTCACTCAGAAGCTGCCATGACCCACGCCATTGAGAATCCATGTGAACTTTGGCATAAAATATTATCCCACATCAACTACAAGGCGCTACCATACATATGAAAAGCAGAAACAGGTCTACCAGAACTCAAGGTTGACCATGAAGGCGTGTGCAATGGATGTGCACAAGGGAAGAACATCAAGAACCATTTTTTGAAGAGAGACAGCAAAGCAGAAGGAGCCCTAGAACTCATTCATTCAGATGTGTGTGGCCCAATGCCATCATCCTCCATCAGTGGGTATGTATACTATGTATCTTTTATTGATGATTATTCTCATAAGACCTGAGTGTACTTTTTGAAATCAAAAGATGAAGTGTTCAGTAAATTCAAGGAATTCAAAGCCTTGATAGACAATCTTTCCAAAAGAAAGATCAAGATACTTAGGTCAGATAATGGAGGAGAATACACCTCAAAATAGTTTGTGAACTTCTGCAAAGATGTCAGGATCAAAAGGGAGCTCACCACTCCCTACAATCCTCAACAAAACAGTTTGGCAGAAAGAAAGAACAAAACGATAATGGAAGCAGTGAAGACCATTATCCATGATCAATATCTTCCAATGTGCTTATGGGCAAAAGCAGCAATGACAACAGTATATGTACAAAATCGATTGTCCCATGGTGCACTTGGGTTAAATACCCCGGAAGAGATGTTCACCGGAAAGAAGCCAGAGGTAAGCCATCTCAAAATATTTGGCTACCTAGTATTTATACATATTCTGAAAGAGAAGAGAAACAAGATGGAACCCTCAGGAAAGAAGGGAATATTTGTGGGATACTGTGAGGTCTCCAAGGCCTTCAGAATTTATATACCAGGTCACAATCACATTGAGATCAGCAGGGATGTGACCTTTGATGAAGATGCAGCCTCAATAAATCAAGAAGATGTCAGCTTGAAGAAGTATATGAAGAGGAACCTGTAGCTCCCAAAGTTACAGAATCAGTGAGGGAGGTTCCCAAAGTTGAAAGACCAGTGAGGGAAGTCATAGCTTCCCCTGATGAGGAAATTATAGAAGATCATGACATAGTAGAATTTCAAGAACCTCCTCAGATGATGATCTCCCATAAGAGAAAGCATGCTTGGGCTAGAGAGATTATTCAAGATGGAGAGAAGCATGGTGTTCCTGAAGGAACCACGAGACAGGTGAAGAGACCTAAGCCATTCTCTAATTATACGGCTTTGATGTGTGATCTCCTAGAGAAGGAGCCTACCTGATTTGAAGAAGCCATTCAGAAGAAGGAATGGGCATATGCCATGATAGAAGAATACCAATCCATAATAAAGAACGTTGTATGGGAAATATTTCCCAGACCGAAGAGCAAGGATGTGGTATCTTCCAAATGGCTCTTCAAAATAAAACATGTTGTTGATGGAAGTATTGAGAAGTATAAATCAAGGTTTGTCGCACGTGGCTTTTCTCAAAAGGAAGGCATTGACTATGAAGAGACATTCACTCATGTATCCATATACACTTCGATCGGAACCATCATATCCCTTGCAGCTAAGATGAAGTGGAAGTTGCACCAGATGGACGTAAAGACAGCTTTCCTAAACGGTGTCATCGAAGAAGAAGTGTATATAGAACAACCTTAAGGATTTGAAGTTGAAGACAGAAAGACTCATGTCTACAAGTTGAAGAAGGCTTTGTATGGGTTGAAGCAAGCTCCTAGAGCTTGGTATGGCAGGATAGACAGTTTCCTGACGAGATTAGGCTTTACCAAGAGTAAAGCAGATTCTAACCTCTACTTCAAGGTTATGAATGATGAGTCGGTGATATTGTTGTTGTATGTGGATGACTTATTCTTAACTGGAAAAGAAAAGTTCATCATCGAATGTAAGAAGAATCTTGCTTCAGTATTTGAGATGAAAGACCTTGGCCTAATGCATTATTTCTTAGGTCTTGAGGTATGGCAGAGCCCAAAGAGAATCTTCCTCAACCAAGGGAAGTATGCAGTCGAAATCCTGAAGAGATTCGACATGTTGGAGTGCAAGTCCATGAATACACCCATGGAAATGAAGTTGAAGATACTGGTTGATACTTCCTCATATTTGATTGATGTCACGCTGTATAGATAGATCATTGGATCGTTGATGTACCTGACGAACACCAGACCAGATATTTGTTTTTCCGTGAACACTTTGAGTCAGTTTCTGGTAGAACCCAGACATGTTCACTTAGTTGTTGCAAAACATGTGATGAGGTACCTTAAGGGTACATTAGATTGTGATCTCAGCTATGATGGTGATCATGATTTCACACTGAGTGGGTACATTGATTCAGATTGGGCTGGAAGTGTCTCTGACAGGAAGAGCACTTCAAGATGTTGTTTCAGTTTGGGATCAGCCATGATCTCATGGCAGAGTAGGAAGCAATCCAACATTACTCTCAGTACAATGGAAGCAGAATACATTGTTTCATGTTCTGCCAGTTGCAAATCTATATGGCTTTGAAAGTTGTTGACCGGTCTATTTGACCTAGAGATGGAAGCAACCAAGATCCTATGTGACAACCAGAGTTGCATAAAGATGACAGAGAATCCTTCATTTCATGACAAGTCGAAGCACATAGAGATCTGATATCATTACATTTGTGACATGGTGCAGAGAGGAGCCATAAAGCGCCAATACGTTAGCACGGATGAACAGGTTGTCGATGTGTTGACCAAGCCTCTATCTCGTGTAAACTTTGAGCACTTTCGAGATAAGCTTGGTATAGTCTGAAAGCACCTCCTTCGAAAGGGGGAGTATTGTTGTGTTGAGATACGCCAGCCTAGTACTATGCTTCCAGCTTAATTTATGTGATGTAAAGCCAGCCTAGTACTGTGCTTCCAACTTAATTGTTGTGTTGAGATACGCCAGCCTAGTATTGTGCTTCCAACTTAATTGTTGTGACGTAAATCTAGCCTAGTACTGTGCTTCCATCTTAATTGTTGTGTTATGATTCTAGCTTAATTGTTGTGTTGTGATTCCAGCTTAATTGTTGTGTTGTGATTCCATATTAATTGTTGTGTTGTGATTCCAGCTTAATTGTTGTGTTGTGATTCCAGCTTAACTGTTGTGTTGTGATTCCATCTTAAATGTTGTGTTGTGATTCCAGCTTAAATGTTGTGTAGTGTGTCAGCCTCATGCTGTGATGATGTGCCATCCTCGTGCTATGATGATGAGCCAGTCTCGTGTTATGATGATGTGACCAACCTCGTGTTGTGATGATGATGTATTAGTTTTATGCTAATCCATATTGATGCAGATGATGATTTCATTCCATTGAGGATGACGATGTTGCCAATGAGAAAAACTTTTGATTATTTATAGATACGCCAGTCAGTGTTCCAAGATGATATTAATGATGTTATCCTCTCACCCACCTGATGTTGTTGATGATGTTGTCCTCTCTCTCGCCTGATGTTGTTGTAGAATACCCTTCTTGTTAAGGGGGAGTGTTGAAATAATGTAACTGCAAAGTGTATTCTAATTATTATTGTTGCATTATTCATTAGATTAATCCCCTATTGCAGATTGATCATGTCGGCTATTGTAAAAGTCCAAATCCCCTTTTGTGGATTGGTCAAAACATAATTGTAATAGGCATAATAAGAAGTCGGCCCCATAATATATTAAAGGGAGCCCATAATATATTAAAGGTGGTTATAACCACCCAGAAGAAGAAGTCGGCCCTGCCAGTGAAGAGACACCTCCACACATGCCAAATTTGTATAAATAAGGAGGCTAGCGCCTCATTTAGACACACACTCACTTGTTCATTGAGAAGCAAGTTTCGGAGCTACAGTTGGAGAAGAGAGAGACACATTCTTGGGAGAGGACTTTCTATATTTGTTTGAGTTATCTCTTGGCATTGTATTGGCTATCTATATTAAGGAATTTTTGATGGGTTTTCTCCCCCATGAGGGTTTCCCAGGATAAATGATGTGTCTCTTGTGATTGTGTATTTCTCAGCGATCCTATCTTATGCTATTGTTATCTAGTGAAATTCAAAGAACTCTAATAATAGCTTAAACCTTAACAAATACTTGCATATTCTATTCTTCGTCATACAATGTTTTATTGTTGCATTCATACCTATGGTGTTCCATGAGATGAATTTCATTTTAAATATTGGGTGGGAGTAGAAATACTTCTTGGAGAGAACTTTTGTTTGTCCTAAGTCCACTAGAAGTTCTCATGCTTCTTCAATTTTTTGTTTTGTTGCTTTCCTTTCTCTTTTCTTTACCATTGTGGCCAAAAAAAATTGTGATCTCAATGGAGTAATTCTAATGCTAAAATGCTAACCCATCCAACCATCTATTTATTAGAGATATAAGGCTTACTTTGTAATAAAGTCACTTTATGACTTCAGAATATGCTAATGTTCAACTTTTTTAAAGCAATCTTTCATGCATTCATAAGTGGAAATTATTTGCTTAATGAACATTGATATATAAGGAGGTAAATTCCTTTGTAATAAATGCACCAGTTATTCATTGATAATGTCATATGGTGTTATTGTGAGTATCTTTCTTTGAGATTAGTTATGTGACTCAACCATGTCTAGGGTTTCCTCATTTAATGATCTAGCTCATTTTGTAATATGGTATCAAAACAGGAAGTTGTATCAAGAGTCTCAGGCCTTTGAAAGACAAGGTTTCCATTCTTGTGACTTCAATAGTTTGAGATCCATGAAGTGCCGCAATTCGAGGGTGTTTAGCAGCGAGTTCACTCAGAGCCGAGTTTTATTTTTTGTTTCTTTTAGCTGCGATTTAATGCATGATCCTTTTTAATTTTCTCAACAGAGTTAGTGAGGGTTTTATTGCAGTTCTACGACTGATCTCTCTCAAATTTGTGGTATCTATAGCTCTGGTTTGCATAACCTTTGCATCCGTCGAAAATTATTTGTTAGCGATGAAAAATATCATATCTGATCAGTCATGGAGATGTTGTTAGAGAAGTACACAGGTTTCAATTTCCGTATATGGAAAGTGAATATCCAAATGAAATTAATGAATAAAAACCTTTGGGGAATTGTCAAAGGAATCAAGTCATAACCTTCAATCCAAACAAGTAGATAGAATGGGAGAGAAAGATGATAAGGAAAAATCCATTATTGGCCTTGCCCTCTCAGATTCAAAGCTACCTTCACAACATCTAGACGAAGTGATTGCAACATTGCTAGTATAATAAAAGAGAACCAATGAAGGTGATAGCCAATCGAAACTTGCATTCTATGCAAGAAACAAGCACGATAGATCAGCAAAAGACAAAGAGGAAATAGAATTCCACTATTGCAAGAAGTTGGATCATACAGCTTGGAATTGTAGACAGTGATCTAATGGAATTCTTAAGGGAAAGTTTCAAGATAAACAACATATAGTGAGTGTAGGCATGATTGAATATCCACGGGATGCTGACAGTGGTGAAGAATCTACTGAAGAAAAGGGATTTTATGCATTTTAGGAAGCTCATGCTTTGAATACATGAAGGGATTAGTTAACAACTCAAAATGGATTGTTTCCCAGATAATTTAGGAGTTGTGGATCTAGGGAAAGATCCCTCATTATTTGGAGATACTTACATGTGGATTTCAGTCTATTAGTGAGGTTACATGACATGCATGTGGATTGTTGTCCAGTAATTGATTTTAGAATTTTTTTATTCGGGAGTTCAGGGAGGTGGAATCTGGGAACTCAGAAACTACACCTTTACGAGGGTTATGAGGCAGCTTGATAGAGCTCAAACTGGTCCAGGAACTATGTTCAAAAAAGAAACTTCTAAAGGATGATACTGACGTTTAGTGTTCAATTTATGTGTTTTACATTAAGTATATGTATTTGATTTCAGTATTGTACACGTTATGGGTGGTATTAGAGATATAATTCTTACTATGTAATAAAGTCACTTTATGACTTTAGAATATGTTAATGTTCATTTTTTGTGTAAAGCAATCTATCCCACATTCATAAGTGGAAATTATTCACTTAACGAACATTGATATATAAGGAGGTAAACTTCTTTGTAATAGATGCACCAGTTATTCATTGATAATATCATATGGTGTTATTGTGAGTATAGTTCTTTAAGGTTAGTTATGTGACTCAACCCTAACTAGGGTTTCCTCATTTAGTGATATAGCTCATTTTGTAATACTATGTTACTGATGGGAATGATTCTAGGGAGGAAAGTGAAAAAAAATTACCTTTGGAGAAGCCATCTTTAATAAGTGCATTTTCAGAAAATTTCTATGATTAATTTTCAACCATGTTTTCTTATGAATAATTCAGAAATGTTTTAGATGAGGGAGCATGTTAGTGATGATAAAAGTGTTGGATATTTCTAGCCACCTTCTTCAAATTTTTGTGAAAGTGTGTGTGATTTTTAAGTTGGAAATCATATCTTTAGTGCTAGAAATTGTATGGGGTAGCAAGATATTGAATGCAGATTTTATAACAGTTATTTCTAGCCATCAAATAGTCGGTGGAATTTCATTTCCAAATCTGAAATTCCATCTCATACATTATCCTTGAGCTTGGTTGAAGACATTTTCTTGTTAGAGCAACCTATACCTTTAACTTTTGGAGGTGTGGATGATATTTTTATTCCATATCATCCTTTGGAGAGGCATTTTGAAGACACTTTTTAGGTTAATGAAGGGCTACCATGTACCTTTTCCGAGCCATATTTCATCCCTATTCAATAGTGGGTTGAGTTAGCATGTGTTGGAACATGTTTCCTACTTTAGATTTTTGTATAGGTTTCCTTGTATGTAATGTAAATTTGTTTTGCAACCATGATGTATTATATATTCTATCATATACTCATGCAAATTTGTATGTAATCTATTTTGGATCATTACCAAACACAAGGGTAGAGTTCATGGCCTTGAGATCATGCTTGGATGGTTGCATTGGCTATTTGAATTCACTTATCCTATTGCTTCATCCTAGGTTAGAGTAGGCTAGAATAAATTAGCTCAACACATGTGAGCATTAGTTCAATTTCATGTATTTTTGGCATTGTTGTAGCCAAATTTTGAGCTCTTGGTGATATACAATTTTAAAAAAGAGATAGAATAAGTATTTGGTGCTTGTGAATGTTTATATGTATCCATCCCACCACATGGCCTTGCCTCTTTTTTCTTCTTCACAGGTTCAACCAAATATTTATGGGGTTCACATGCACTCCCAAGAAGAGTGCATGTTCCCAAGTTGGAGCCTATTGTTAAAAATTATATTGTATGAGGTTCCATCTTGTGATTTTCATCACATTGATGGATACTTTCTCCTAGTACTCTTGAGCATTGGACCGACTTGAGGAATACATCTTCATGGAGCCCCTTTATCTTCATTTCATTTGTTCATTGATGGAAATTTTTGGTTGGGGGAGACTTACTTCTCCTTGATTTGATGGTGATTATGCTTGCTACTTAGTGGTATTTTCACATGTTCTTGCCTTTTTTATCACCCCTTGGTTGCACTTTTGACAGATGTGGAGCATGCTATCTCAATATGGTGGTTTGGTATATAATCTTATCTTAGATGTGGATGATGGTTCTAGCCCCCCAATGGGTTATATGATGATGGTTAGGCGATTATGTTTCATGATTGTTGAAGTTTCCTACAGACTTTTGCATGATCGTGTGATATTATATGATGGCACTAGGAAGGAGTGTTCTACATGGTCCTTGTATATTGGATGTGTGATGGGGGACACACTTGATGGTTGGATGGGTTAGCCTTTTATTATTTCCCTTTCTCTTTTGATGTTACTATGGTGGGATGATTCATGTTTCCTTTGTGGGGTTTCCCTAGGTGATTAACTTTATAATGTTGCATTTGCTAGACATCTCCTAGGGGGGGGGATGTGTTTCATGATGTTAATACCCTCATTGATATGTTATTTCCTAAGTTTGAGTTAGAGAGAGGGTATTACATTATGATTTAATGGTGATCTAACATTTTCCTAAGGATAGATGGTAATTTTGACGTAATAATCATGTGGTGATGGTGCACTTTAGGTTGGAATTTATGTTTTGTTGTTATCATGGAGGAGTTTTGCTAGGGAGAACATATTTTATTTACATGGTACAATAATTTATTAAAGTGCACCCCTCATTAGCACACATGTTCATAGTGATTTAATCTGCTGGTGACTAATTTGAAGGAGGACTATGGTTATATTTGAGCATTAACCTTTTGTGTTCACATGTTAACTATTCAATGATTAAATTAATCTAATTTATTCACATTGAGGTTAATATCTCAGGCACCCTACTTTAAATGCTTCCTTTTCACACTTGGAGTGGCTATTTGTACTTATTTGAAGCTTTCTAGTGATGCTCCCCCCTTCTTGGGCACAATTTTCAAGCCATGTAATATTTTATTGAGAGATTGGCACACTTCTCTAGGGTGCACTCTCTTGGGTTCGTTGGACACTTTTGTGACATGAAATATGGAGGACTATTTTATTAATGAGTTCTAATCACCTTATCACATTCTCTTATGCAACACTTCACATGGAGAATATTATATAATTTGTTGGGTCGTTGAGGTAGTTACACGACATATTTTTCTAGGGTACACCTCTCCTATGTGTTGTCTCATCTTTATTAAATGGACATTTCAGCTACAATTGGCATCTTTGACCTTCATTGGAGAGCACCCTCACCTTTTTGAATTAGCGTGCATATACTATTTTATTTAGGGTGGTTATATAGGTTGTTAGGCACATGATGAGAGTCTCATGTGTGGCTTAGAAACCTCTTGTACTTGGTCTCCTTTCTATGGATTGTTCTCCACATGAGCAAGGGATCATGTAGACACCTTCCTGATCGATCAGATTCGCAGGATATTTAACATATTTAAGGGAGTTTCTAATAGTGTTAAGAGGTTTAAAAAAGGCCCCAATTTTTCTCTTTCTCAAAATTCTAGCAATTATATATGGTATCCCTTGAATAGAAGGCAAGAAAACTTTGGAAATATCATTATTAGTGTGTTCCTTACTTTTGGGCCCCTTACTAGAATTTTGAAGGCCTTAGTCCATCGATGTTTCTTATAACCATTTTACTTGAAGACCTTGAGGAGATGGATTTTTTCTTCCTCGAAATGATCTTTATCATAGATTCTCAAAGCTCTGGTGGCTAGAGTGTTGAGAAATCCTAGTTTCTGCATATGGTGAAGGTGGAACTCAGCATGGAGGTATTGCTTAGTGTGGGTCTTCTTCCTATAAACCCGGTGGGCCATGTATCCATCTAGTATTTTTGTGACATAGACGTCCAAGAAAGGGTTTCCATGGCACATCTTGGTGTTCATGGTTGTTGCTTTGTATGTATGTTGTTTCTCTCATTGTACTTGTTTTTTGCATGGATATCTATAGATGGTAGAGAAAGTGAAAGATGTCTTGGATGTAAGTTGTTGAAAAATGATATAGCCTTTATGTTGCATCTTGGAGTTTGTTCCCGATAGAGTTCTCCGTGTAAATCTTGTTCTATTGATATTTGATCTCTTTATGATTATTTCTCATTGGGGTTCAACCTTGTGATTATTCCAACATATTTATTTCTAACATTATAAACAAAAAGGGTGCACTAGCGAGACCGAAATGCATTACAAACCATTATTATATTTGAAAGGAATCATAAGTGTGACCTGAAGAATGATTTGTGATGCTCTGTTGATCAGCTCTAGTGGTGAAGTCTGTGTTGGCAATGGTTACCAATTGAGATCGCAATGAGTGCGAAGTAAGGTTAGACAATGGAGTTATTGGTATAAATCATTGCTTGTGGTACTCATACCTCACCCAAGTGGACATTCAACAAGTATTTAAGCTATAGATTCATATCTAGTGACATGAAAATGAAGATTTGAATGAGCGTGTTATCTTCTTGATCTCATTGTTGGTAATAATGTTTTTCATCTCAATTTTGATACTAATCATCAGATTGGTAGATTGTGCCTCTAAGCATTGATATCAATTATTTGAATGGGATTGATATGCATGTATGAGATAACCATAAACCTAAGGAGATATATGGCTATGGAAAAAGATTTTATCGTTGGGAAAAGAGTTATGCATATTAACATATTATATGACAAGAGTTGGTACAATGGAAAACAACATAATTTCAGCAGATGTCATACTCTAACACTACAATTTCCACTAACGTGTTTAAGGTACAATAGAGAATCCGTAGCCATAGGAGAAACACCCCTTGTGCACCAAAATATCAATATGGAATGTGAGGCGAGTTTCATAAAACAACGAAGCTAAGAAGATACAATGAGGCTCAACAACCATACTTATACAAGTATATTTTACACATTTCAATGACCTAATGCATTCACTAAGGCAAATCCTAAAAGTATGCCTTGAGAAGTAAGAAATAGTGATGATATCCATTGTGACATAGTGGTTATTGTGGTCAAAGCAATGCAACAAGCCTTTTGCAACTCTCAACATTGATTGGGTCAAACTTGCACGAAGGATCTTGCTCATCAAAAGTACATAGATTTTTAATAATTGTTGTTAACTCTTTGTTGTTGTCATCCGCACAAGCTCAATTTTCAGACTAAAATAGTGTGCTACTAGTGCAAAAATCTAACAATATAGAGGGACTTTGTGTGCTAGAACTAGGTTTTGTGAATGTGCATGTGCTTGAATCAATATGAAGCTAATGTGTACATAACCAAAGCTAAGTTAAAGAAACCTCCCAAACACAATGTAGTTGCATTTTGATATACTCTAGGGTGTGGGTGATGCCCTCTTAAAAATGCAAGTAGAGTGGAGATATTGGGGAAGTTTTGGATTTAGAGGCTACTTTGGATCCATCCATGTGACTTTGAACTAAGCTCTATAGATCTCTTCATGAATACCTATGTTAACATCCATCTTGGTGAGATTAGTAACATCAATAAAGAACTTTAAAGAGGGGAGCTTGCCTTTCTCAAGATTTAGCTACTGAAAAATACAAGTGACTAACAAACCAACTAGTTCCAAAACCTTGGATAGTTATACATGGGTACATGTCGTAAATTGAATGAGAGATAGCCATGCACCAAAATCTCATGCAACATCTGCACATGGGAACTCAATGAGGTGAAGTCAAGGTAAATAATAAACTCATCTCAAATGATCAAAGGATCATCTTCTTTGGCATTGATATGCTTTTAGCAACACAATAATAAGAACCATCCCAATGTGACTCCAATCCATCTACCTCATATATGTGTCCCAAACATCACATCCAAAAGGGGTGACTATAATGTGGAAAAGTGAATTATAAGTCCAAATATCTTTGAAAGTGGAGCTGAAAATATGGTCTTTCCAAGTTTGTTGTTATTGTGTAACCCTTTTACTTTTGTTGTTGGGATCAAACCAAAAGTCAATCTCGAAAAAATGAGACCCAAGTCTAAGGCATTATACTTCCACCAATTGCATTTTGTATGTAAAATAGTAGTGGTTTCTTCCATTTTAGATGTGTCAAATGCCATAGTTTATGTTTTTCAATGTTGACTCTGCGTTAACTTGATCCACCACCCCTAAACCTCATGTCACTTTAGCTCTAAATCATCCTCTCAATGCATGGAACCCCCAACCTTCCCTATTTACATTCCACCATGGTTTGTCTTCTTTTGAAGCACTCAACAAGTATGAAAGTGCTGCAAAAGTCATGTATTCATTGTGTTGTGTTATCACACCATGCATTGGTGAACTCCTCTATGTTATTCCGGCAAAACATCCACACCTAAGAATTTCAAATCCTCCTTAAGAGATGAAATTTCCTTTGGGAGAAATGTTTGCCTCTCAATCACTCATATTTGGGAAGGAGTCAATTGAGTTTTGGCAGGCAATGCAACCACTCTTCCCCCCTTCCGACCCCACAATCATCAATGCATTTATCTCTAGCCATCTCTCTTCCAAAGTGTTTCAAGGACATAATTAAGTACAACTCTCTCTCCAACCCAATTTTCTCATCGTAAAATTTTGCAATTGCATAATTGGAGTGTTGTAGCTATAAAGTAAAACTTTGAACTCTCAATTATAAATGTGTTATACTCAAAGGAAGTTACACTCATATTTTAATTCAACAACTTTTGGCTCAATGATTTACACTTGATCTGTTTATACGAAATTGGAAAAAGATCTTTATAAGTTTTCATGTTGGAGGTATTTTCAATTGTTTAAATCAAAAATCTAGTTGAAAGAAATATAATCTTTCAACTAAATTTTTAATTTAAACAAGAACCATAAATTGAGCGTAGAGCCTACCTCTTCATCAAGCACTAGTTCCTAGGCTTCAATCCAACCACTACACCCATAACAACCACATTGATTTGGGCAAGACTTTCAAATCTTATCCCTCATCTATGGTGAGAGGAGGCTAAACAAGTAATCAACAATTCTTTAGGTATCTATCCTTTTTATGACAAAAGCAACAACATTCAGTGGTGCCACATTGTTTGCAAAAGTAAACTTAAAAGTCTACAAGATAATATGCAAAAAAGAGAAGACCAAAAATCAACCAAATTGTTAGGCTACAACAACATGTGTGGACGTAGGGCTTGTTTTGAAACAAGATATTTGACATAAACCCAAAATCACAAAGCATGTGGAAGAAGACAAGGGATTCCTACAAAATACTCTAGAATCAACACATAAAGCCTTTAAAAAAGACAAAGGAGAAAGAAGAGACCATTGAGACTTTGATCTAAAGGAAATGTATAAAAAAAAAAAAAAAAAACTTCATATTACAACAACTACACTCTTGGCCTTACAAAAACATGATCCGGATTAGCTGACCAAAAAACCCTCTCTCAAGAAGCAACACACAAAGATAATTTTATTCTAGCAAAGTAACTAAGATGAGAAACTCGTTTACTATCAAGATGTGTTAACAATTTCGGGAAGTTCAACCCTATATATATATATATATATATATATATATATATATATATATATATAAACACTCCACTTTCATCTTAATTTATACATGATTTATAAGATTGATTCTCTCCACCTACCACTATAGTTGAGGTGCTTGTAAGATTTTAAGATATTATTAATAAAGTTAATTTATTTTGTGAAAATTATATATATATATATATATATAATTGATCTACGTATAAGATTTTAAAATGTTATTGTGTTTAAAAGTAAAATTATTGTGTTTAAAAATAACAATAATTAACTTTTGTGTTTTATACTTAAAATTAACAATAACCTTATAACCATATGACTTGACAAATCATAAATTTAAATTCCTTATATGTGGCTAGTCACATTCCTTGTCGCTCTTAAATTTTTCAAGAGGTGATAGCCACACCCACCAAACGATGATAATAAAACTTTGTAAGTTTAATGAATATCTAATAAAAGATTTTTGTTTAACTAGTAGATAGTTGTATTAAGCTAAGTTGCACAAAACATGGAAGCGTCTAAAAAAATTTGAAACTGAAACATCTGGAAACGCAACCCAAAAAAATGGCCATGTCAAGGGAAATGTGTGTAACACATTAACTGTAAGAAAAAAAGAATGATACATATAAATGACATTTTAGAAGGAAAACCATGTCTATATTAACATGGACATTTGGCACGTAGTTAGAGGAGTAATGCCTTGCATGAGGACACTTGGATACACCATGGAATAGGAGCATTGGACTAACATCTTGTTAGAAAGTGCACCATCCTAGAGGAGAGGCATTAAACCCTAGGAGAATCATGCCTCAAGGGTGTTTCATCATGGGGGTTGGATAAACCCTAGTATGATGTTTGTACATCCTAATAAGTGATTTTACTTGAGTGAAGGGTACATTTTTACTAGGGTCATGATAGAAGAATTCAACAATCAATTCCACCAACACTAAGTTACATAGAGGGCATAGTGCTCTTGATTAAATGTCAAATTCCATACCCTCATACATGATAGAATCCAATGAAAACGTTGCAATCCTACCAATCTTGAAATCCTGAAAACCGTTAAGTCTATTGAATTTTGAATGGGACCTGAAATTCTACTTTCTCCATATGAAGTCCAATGAGGTTGGAACCACTCTAAAACATCCTGAAAAAATTAATGGTGATGCTAGTTAATTGAGCATGTGGAAAGATTTAAAATGTTTATTAGTGATTAATGAAGAGATTCTTTACCACCTAAGGGACCCACAACCCTTTTGGTTGCTTGGACAGGCCCGCACATAAAGAAAAAACCACGAGAAAAGTTGTCATTTGCACTAAAACAACACAAAAACATCGTTGACCATATCGTATGGCATTTCCAAATCGAGAAACATTGTATGGTACGATCGACAACGTTTTCGAGCCATTTTGTACTCATTTCGATGCGTTTCTGATCCTGGAACATGAGTTGGGGGTTGTTTATTGCAACATAGGTAGTAAGTAAAAGGTTGCAACAAATGCTCACGGCGAGGTTACATCAAAAAATGATTCTTATCAAAATCCCACAATCCAAAATAGAACGTAGATTCAGCTTATAGTTTTTTAGTGGAAACAATTTCAAGTATAAAATTTCAAAAAAGTATGTAACATGGTAAATTCTACAACAAGTGCCTAATAGCCTAATAATCTTATTACGCATGTAAACTTCGCCAAATGCAAATTTACTGGCAATTTCATTAGTTGCTTCTTTGTCAAACTTTGACACCTGTACATTTAGATCTAGTAGTCGATGCACTAATTAGTCCACGAATTTTCTAGAATTCAAATTTACATAAAGTAATTGATTTAAAATTCTAGCCTATTGTCTTCAAGATGTGTTGGCTATAGTATTGTGAAGAGCCACACATTCATCTCCCGCTATAATATTTCACCTCCACTAGACTAGAATCCCCACTATGACCCCCAACTGAGCTAATATAATGGTGTTTTGTTCTTGCATTATCTTGAAAACATTTCGAGTAGAATGGATGTTGCCCTCAATTAACCCCCCATGCTTCCTTAATGCCCGACGAATCTCCTAAAGTTCACAAGATCGCATTGGAAGTCAACAGAGTACCGCACCACAGTAATAAGAGAAACACAGAATAAAACCCACATTGCCAAGCTTATGGGAAGTAAGAAAGCGCTTTTGAGCTTGATGTAACATAAACCCAATCCAAGCTTATGCACACCAGGTTTAACATTGAATATCATTGCCTCATCCATAGAAAAATAAACCTGGCAAGAGCCACCCACAACACCGAATAACAACTTTACTACTTCTGAAATTGTTAACAAGAACTACCCTAGAGTCCAGAAATAGTCAAAGCTCCATCGAGGAATCCAAACAACCAAAACTAGGATAGTAACAACCAAAACAAGGAAAGTAAACCTCTGAGCAAATTCCTCCCCTAGATCTTTCCAAATTGTAGAAGAAGAAATGGGAGAGAACATCCACTTACCCAGACATCCCGCAAGAGAGAAACACCACTCCAAGAGCCCAAATACCAAGCTGAAAGCCACTAGCGAGAACCACATGCAAGAATGATTAAATCGTTGCACAAAAGAATCCATCTCCTGAGCCATAATCCCACCTTGGTTGTGCCAAATTCAGAGCGTTGATTCATAATTATGCATGAAACAAACTAAAGCATAAGACATGGGAGCAATTGCTTCACATAATGGTTGATACCAAGTGTTCCATCACCCAAACTATAACCATGTGACCCTTTAATGGGAGCCTATATGAGTTGACATTTATCATCATGGGGTTAGTTTTGTGGTAAACCTTGTTGTTAATAACAATAATCCGTTCTTTCGCTAAAGTTGCTTCATTTGTATATTTAATGGTAATTGTTTTCTTGATGTACATCATAGAACTTGACTTTGGGGATGGAAGTCATAACTTGTCTAATTCTAACAAACACCAAGGCTAACTTGAAGTCCAATGGATTGGTTTCCAAGACAATGTGCCTTATAACATTGTTTGAATCCCCATCTATAACTAAATTTTGAATATGGAGGATACTAGCTAGATTCAAGCCTTGCAAAAACCACACATTCAATTATTAGAAGAAGAGATTCAAGCCTTGCAAAAGTCAGCCTTGTTGTTAGAAGAGATCCCCTTGACTCCGAGCATAGGTATATTCAATTATTCCTCCAAGGTTTAGTGGTAACCCTTCCCACAACAACCACCCCAAAATATTTTTAAACAACAATTCTTTCCTAATATTTTCCTATGGTGTATTTTTTCAAATTTTACAAGGGCTAACACTATTTATAAGCTCACAATTTAGACACTCTTGCCATTGCTTCCTAGATCATTTGTAGACAAGGTAATCTTTGGAATGGTTCAACTTGAAAACACACCTTCGTAAGAAAACACACCTTTGTTAAGAATTGTCTCAAAAGCGGGAATAAAGCAAATGTAGATTAGCATGTCAACCGGTAACCAACTTTTGATGTCAACCGGTAACCAACTTTTGAGAATCCCCTTTTCTTCAATGCTACTAAGTGCCAAGTACTGTTCTTCTTCCTAAAAAGAAAAGTAATCGATATAATAACAATAAAACCAACACATCACTGCATAGTATAAGTGGCAAAGGCGTGAAGTATAAAATGATGCCCAATAATAAAATGGATAACTGTATAACAAAAATACTCCTAAAATAATTTGGTGAAATGTAGTTTGTTGTCACTTTATAAGTAGTCTTCTTTTCATGGCGGCTTTTTCTGAATTGTGTCACTACATATTCAAATATAAGTATTAAGTTTGAAGAAAAGAAGAAACCCACATAGTATACAGATTAGAATTATCAAAATAGATAAAGTGAAGCTTTGTTCAGATGGACACAGGGTCCAAAGAGAACAATATGGAGACCAATAGTGGAATTACTGGATGGATAACGACTAGACATCTCCAAGTAAAACAGCAGTTAAGTCAGCCAGAAAGCACGGGACATCTAAGAATACATCAAACACCTGACATGATTCAAAGTTCTTAACAAAACCCATGGAAGAATGCCATTTAAAGAACGAAATAAGGCAACCAAATCTAGAAATTTAAACTTCATGACACACGAACCTGTATCTCCAAGAACTCTCAAAGGATAATCCATTATAAAATTCCCTAACATAATTAGGGACACACTATAAGGAAGAAATCACTTCCATCACACAATTAGGGGCACACTATAAGGAAGAAATCACTTCCATCACACAATTAGGGGCACACTATAAGGAAGAAATCACCTGAGCCTCCTAGAACAAATAAGACCTACTTGATAACTAAAATTTACTAATGATAAGAATGGTATATAAAAGATTATTACAAATTTCGGCTACAAGGGCAAATACTCAAAAATGCAAGGTACATGAAAATGGAGGTAACGAGGAGGGAATTATAAAGAAAGTGTAGAAGCTAACGGCAATAACTACTCATAGAGGGAAAACAAAATACATGAGGCTTCATACAATAAAGAAACGACTAGTAATAAAAGACCCGAAGGGAATACCATAGCCGGAAACAAATGACTAAAGGAGGAGATATCAGAGCAAATGGTAGGAAAATTACAGTACCCAAGAATGCCAGTAGACTATTAACGGTTATTTTCAAGCTAGATAAATCTTCAAAAGGTCAGAATGCTTACATCCTCAAGTAATGGTATATAATATACATTAAGAACAGGCACCATGAGTGCTATGATTTCTTCACTCTTTTGCATTACAAGAAAGTCCAGAAGATACGTGGTATAATCAATTTTTTGCTTCTCATTAATGGCTAGGACATGGAGTCAGGAAGGAGATAATAACCAATCCACAAACATGCCAATAAAGCAAAGTACCAAGTTTTACAAACGGCAGTAAGTGCTTACCTCACCTGGGAAGGGAAGCTGCAAATTCAATTCAAAATCACAATATAAGGAACAACATGTTCGAACCTTTGTCCGACAAAACTACATATATGATTATACTATGTAATATTTCTCCTGAGCCTCTATCCAATTACGTAGAATATTCGAAACTATTTTGCATGATTTGATATTAAAAGTTCTAAAGCAGATACTTTACTGTGGATCTACAATCAATGGCAGATCCCTCACAATAGTCAAAACATCACACGAGTTATGAACTTTCAATATAATTATCATTGATCAATGATGAACACAATAATAATAACTACTACATTGATATGATCTATAAGGCAATGTTTTCAAAGCTATTTAAGCAAGGGGATTATGCAGAGATGCCAGAAGGTTATATGTTACAGATCAGAATTTAAACAAGGCAGATATAAAATTTACTACAGTTAACCTAAAACGAAGCAGACAGAGATCTTGATTCTTGTAGAACTTTGACAACAGTGCAAACTAATACAGAAATAAAACTATCTACGAAAAAACAGATGACGTCAAAAACATCAACCTCAGAAATTTTGATCCAGAGAAAGGAAGAAGATTGAAAACTTGAAAGAATTTCTATGCTACTCAGCAAAAATGCACCCGGAAGGCAGAAAATGAAGTTACAACTTATTCATCTCAAACCAGGCCATTGCTCAATAGTTTGGAAAAAACAGATTTCCCTGCCTCTGAAATTAATCATATGGATGCCACTAGAAATACTACACAACAGTTGCAGTCTGCAGACTTCCATAAGAAATTTGTCTAATTATTAGGGGGAATCAAGCAAGGAAAAAAAAAGAAACAGATGACTGTTTCTCAAGTTCTCCATTATTACAATCCTCAATGGAGTAGCCAACAGTTCTATGTTTGCTGGTCATCCTCTGGTTTGGCAGTAAACTGCTCTTTAATCCAATCAAATGGCTGCAAAATTTAAACAAGCAAGTCAATTATAATCCCTCAATCAAAATAAGCATAATTATACTCTCTATCAATTACTCAAAGCCAAAAGGTTGAGATCCATGACACTGACATCTATTTGTAGCTAACAATTCACTTAATACATTTAAAAACACAATGAAGTGCTCCTTAATTTAACATGTGTTTGAACAACTGCAGGAAGCATTCAAAATTCACAAATGCATGCATACATGTTCAAGAGTTGAGGGCGATCCAAGTTCATCAATTTCTCTCTGAGCAAAATTCAGAATCCAATAATGTCAACAAAATTAAATCTCGTATCTTGAAACAAGATATTCACTCTCCAGTAATGAAAGCCAGGCCAATTCCTTTCAATGTGGATTTAAGATATCAATATTACCATTAGTTGCTTCTTTTAACTAAAACATAACTGGCAAATCATTCTCAAGCTGCAGAGTCCTGGAACAACATATGTGCTTGGCAGTTCTTTAGGAAAAGCACATCCCATCCACCAAGACTTCTGGGTAAACAAGTGCTTGACAGTTCTTTAGAAGAGCAACCTGATTATATGATGTATCTTCAGTTTGCCTCTATGTTTCTCTGGCTTTTCATTCCTCTCGAGGCTGGTGATTCCTCCCTCCACAAATAATATCTTTTTCTTGGTGGCAACCACACTGTCTTCAGAGAGAATACAAATCTTTGGCTTGTCCTTCTTTTAGCATCCACTGCCAAGCGTTGAAATGGTTAGCCCCAATACAAACAAAAACTTGGCATTGAGCTGGCAAGGCCCAAAATACCATAGTAAATATTTTTGCAATCATTTCACCAATCATTGTCCAGAATGATACCCTCTTGCCTTGTGTTGTTTTGGACTCTAATTTAAACCAATCATTGCTGACAACAATAGATTGTGTCCTTCAACACCTAATAATCAAAAGATAGTCTCTCATCTTACCACTTTAATCATTGCTATCAAAAAAGTATTATGCCCTTCCAAGATCTCAAAATAATGTTTATAGGCATCTTTACCTGATATCCGTCCAATGTCCATGATAATAAAATGCCCTGTCCTCACCTAAGTTTGTTTAAGGTCTTCCATTAACCATGGCACCTTTTACACCCCCTTGTCTAACATTGTTGTTCCTGATATATTTTAACCTGGGGGTAAATATCCAGCCATTCATGATAATATTACACCTTGTACTCATGCAAGTCTCTTTAAGATCTTTTATTAGACCTTCCATCTCTGCCACCCCCCAGTCTGATATTGTTATTCCTAATTTATTATAAGTTGGGGATAAATATTCAGGCCCAGCAGCAATGATTTTCTTGGCTACCACCTTCTAATAAGGAGAATGAAAAACATTAACAAACAATAATTCTATTAGGCATTATAAACTCAACAATTGTTTCATCTGTCTCCTCCCTATGTTGTATGCTATGCATGCTAATCACATTTGGTTATGAAGACTTCTCTACACTAGAGGATCCCCTTATATGACCAACCGACTCGTAAAGTGTTTCATTTGAAATTGGGAGGACTCTAAAGTGTAGGGTTTCTTAACATAAGTAATAGAAAAAGAAGCCCCATTACCAATCAAAATTTTCACAAGTGAAATTTAATATGGCCTAGCCCCATTACCAATAATGTCCAAAAGATGTGGGTGAACTTGAGTATAACTACCAATTCAAGGTTTATCAGAAAGATTGCACACCTAATTCTAGGAACCACCGATGTTTTTCTTTTTTTCCCTTTGTGCCTTTCTTAACATATTGGACTAAGAAGTTTAGGGAAATTGTCCTACGGATCTCTTGTGGTGATCTCATTTTAGAGAAGGCAGACTAAGATTCTTCCTCCATTTTTATTATTGTGCTAGGAAGGTGTAGGTGCATTGAAGATTTAGCCCAAGGGGTTAGCTCTGGTTGTCACCAATATTGTTGGGCATTTGGTTGGTTCCATGCCAGCAGGTGCCCAGTTCAAATCCCCCTGGGTTAGGCGCACTAATCTGCGCTGATGGGTTTACTAGGGATGCCATCGACTAATGTGGGGAAGCATTCCTTTGGTTTTCCTTAAAGAGGTTTTCTTTGGAAAAAATACATTGAAGATTATAGAAGAGAAAAAAGACTGCTGCCCAAAATGACAAGTTCCAAAACCTTCAAAATGCTCAAAAAATTTCAAAATAACCAACTTACAACTCGATAGTTGAGACTTCCTAGACCTAAGCTGCCTCACTCTGTCTCTACCAGTTAAATTTGTACAAAGCTCCAATAAATAAACCTCAAATCTTCACTCGACCCACTTCAGGCTCCAACTTAGCCGAATAATAGTTTTCCTTCAACGTTTTCAACTTCGTTTTCAAGATATTCTATCAAAAATAAAGCTCTTTGATTGCCTCGTGAAACCCATAGTTCTTTACAGTCAAGTATTTGGGGACCTACTCTTTAACAAATAGAGTGGGATCATCTTGAGAGATTTGAAACCATTGTGCTTCAGTGGATTGTGTGATACAAGTAATCTACTCCATTGTAGCAAGATTCAAATGCAAATACAATTTGGGTACGGAAAAAATACATACTGAAAATATCCAGTACAGCTCCAATATGGAAATCCGAAATATACATCTCATAGATAGGAAAATATGCATTTTGCTCTAAATTTTAGAAGAATTTCAGCCTCGGGAATGCCCAATAAATCAGAAAATATAATGTTTTCCTTGAAAATTTGACCACTTTGTTTATATTTATAAGTGTCTTCGGGATTTATTTTAATACATTTTAGATTTTTGGGCTGTTTTTTTGGGTTTACTGGTCATCAGGTATCAAATACATGAGGTATATTATCAAAGACAATTAAAGAGAGTTGAACGTACTGTATCTGTACTGGACATAAAATTCACCATTTTCCTACTACTGCCAAATTCTGGTACAGCAAAAGACCAATACTACCAAATATTGCTACCATGATCTAATCCTCGTCTATTGGAAAGCAGAGTTTGGCGCTCATCACCTTACTCGAGAATGTTTTTAGACACATCATTTATCTTCACAAGCTGAGTGGGATGCCAAATACTACTACGAGGTGTCGTAGGTATCCCTTCTTAAATCTGTATTCCTCAGAGAGGCTAGCATTTTCAGACCAGCCACATTAGAGACTTTGTTGGTTTGAGGTCACTTTGCTTTTGCAGATGATCTCTCTATTGACAGCCTCCCTCAATACAGACTCTCTCCATACCCTCCCACTCATCTCGTCCCCCTTCTGCAGGAAGTTAAGACCATTATTAAGGATAACACCTATAGGAGCTCCATCCGGACTTTTTGGATTGTACTGTCTAAGCCTCTAAATACAAAGTTGGCCTTATACTTTGGGCCTTTCAATTTTCTAACGGTGTCATCATTTATCATAACTACATTCAGCACCATTGGTCACATGAGCTTAGTTTCCCTCTTGGCCATATTAGGGTATGTTCTCACTAGCTGAGAGTAGAGATTAACTAACATATGTTCAAGGTGAGGAACACACTGCGGGATTTTCTCTTTATAGGAGGCAGAGAAAAAGGAAGATTTTATCTTCATATGCTCAACTTATAATGAGATCGGGGGGAGATATTATTGCCTCTTCAAAGACTCTAGAGGATGTTTGTCTGTCTTGTTCAGATATCACAGTCAAAAGTGTTTTGCCTTATTCCCAGAGAGGTGGTTAATTTTAAGCATCACTCCCTTCAAAGCTCTCATGTTCCAACTACTGGGATTATCTATCTCTACCCCTTCACCCTTCTGCTTATTCCCACGCTTGGAACTCTAGTAAAGTTTGGTTAAGGATTCCCACATCTCATAGGCATTGGACTTGTCGGTCACATGTGGAATCACATGCTCCTTAATGGCATCAAGGATAATTCTTTTAGCCTTAATATTATTTTTGGTGTAGGAGGCCAAAAGAGTAGCATCCGTAGGCACCGTCACGAGATTCACTTGTGAGTTCTCCACAATATCCCACAACTCACACTCCTTCAGAAGCGACACAATCCTCTCCTTACATGAGCTGAAATTAGCAGCTCCATCCAATCTGTCCTCAACCCTCAAACCGGTGGCCATTGACCCTCACAACGAAAACACAAGCCCAAAAACTTTCAAACTGGTGAAGTACCTCTCTCTTCTCAGAAAAATCTTTGTTCTCTGTGGCTGATATATTTCTGCTCTTTCCCACTTTCCAACTCTGATACCATGTAGAAAAATCAGACCCCAACCCAGTTTCAAGCAGGGTTGCTGAACCGCCCCCCCTGAACTCTGATACCATTGTATTTGTATTTGTAAAATGTATTTCAATTTCTTACATTGTATGTGTAATTGTTAGCAGCTAGATGGTTGATGCTTGAATGATTATTCATTAATGTACTACGTAAGATTCATGGAATGATGGATAATATGGAATTTAGATGGCATTTCATATATTGTAAGTATCACAAACATACGTGTTTCATAAATTTTGCATCTAGTTTGGCATTCTACATGTTTTCTTTTGAATATATATATATAAACGCTCCGGAAATGCTTCGCTCCCGACGATTTTTTGAAAAATGCGCTCCTGCTTCGCTCCCACGCTCTGGCAACACTGGTTTCAAGTCTCAATGAGACAACATTGTTTAATGCCTAACCCACATTGCATTTACAGCTGCAAATTTGTTAGCAGAAAATAAATAGCTCATAACTGGAAACACGTGAAATCTGCTACAGAAAATAACCAGAAATAAAACACACCCAAAAAAATTTACACAGATTTTTTGTCAAAACTAGACCCTGGAAAAACCCGCAAGCGGAAAACCAGTGACAGAGGGGTTTTTTATTATTCTGAGTTTAGAGAGAAAACTCATTTACAGCAGTCATCTTCAGCAATACAAATTCCAACTTATCTCGAAAACCGAGCCACAAAAACTCCTCAAAATATGAGCATAGCTCCTCGAAATTTGTGCCAAAATTTCCTGTGTGAATGCTACAGGCCTGTTCCTTGATTTCTGTGACAGTAGCTGTACGGTTCCCTTGGAATTCGTGCCAGAACAGTCAGCCCGTGTTCTGTCCCTGAAAGTACAGTACAGCAGCCTTGGAAAGCATGCCAACTCTCCAGAATTAATTGCTGCTACTTCTCCTTGATTTATGTGCCTGAAAAACAGCAGTACGGCCTCCCAGAATCGGTACTGTTGACCGCTCGTTTAGCACGGAGGTCAACTCATATATAATGAAGATTATCTATGTCGAAGACAGCAGGGTTCTACTGGGTGTTTTTGAACACCAGCACTTATATTTTTGTAAACGGAATCTCCGCACCCCTGCGAGGGTAG
>ML797540.1:193207-225632 GCA_009831015.1 Picea engelmannii
TGTGCCAGGTATGTTTCCTACTTGTTCCCTTTGTTTTAGATCTGATCTGTTTACAGAATTGATTAATATAGCTAGCAGCATACAGATCTAAAGACATACTGATTGTGAAATGATTTGGCAAAATTCTAGGTCTGATATCTTTGGTTAATCAGGTAGATCCATTGTTGTACTCAGAGTTGTTTTTCATTACTGTCTATGATTTGATTATATAGATCTGCTGTTATCTCTAATCTGAAACTTGTGTAGTTGTGTATCATTCAGATCTATTGTTAATTGCTCTTAGCTTAAAGGACTAATGTTAGATCTGAGAAAAAATTCTGTGTTCTTCTCTTCTGATGTTACTGTATATTATAGATCTAGCCTTTATATGCTCTGATCTTAGTTTAAGCTACAAATCTATGTTGTCCTTGCATTAAAATTAAAAAGAGACTGCTGTTTTAAATTTTACCCTAAAATCTAACATAGATGAATAGATAAATAGTCACTTCTAGGGATCACATTGGACACTTTCTCACCCCTAGGTGCCTAAGTAGTGAGAAACACTTGTCCTTGGTACTTTTTAATTAATTTAACAATCACATCAAAAGAGGAAAAATCTTTATGAATGTTTTCTTAACTGAACACCATTAAAGGATGGCATCTATCATAAGCAAAAGCTGCCAACTAGATTGCCTACAAAATAAGTAGTAACGTATCATAAACCACCTTTCATTGAATCCTTCCTTTAACAAAACCTCAATAAAAATAGTAAAATACCTAAACCCATAATAAAAGTTGTCCTGAAGAATTTAAAGACCCTATAAAGGAAAAGATATAAAACCTTTACCTATCATCTACAATGTCGAATCCTAGTCATATAAGAAATAAAATACACCATTTCGCATATAGATCCTAACTTGCAACAAAAAAGCAAATTCCAAGCGCCCTCTATTGACATAAAAGCCTAATTAATGGTTTGAAAACTCCAAGCTACTACTCGAATGCAATAACATCATAGCTGCACCATGAAAGAAAGAAACTAGAATGTAAAAGAAAGATATCATCTGCAGGAGCAGGATGAAACCCAATAGATGGAACTGGATGCAATTGGTTAGTAACTCATACTTGATCGATTGCATGAAGAGGACAAAACAGGCTAAAATTCAGAACATAAAAGGGGAAGGAAGTCAAAGAGTACTGTCATGTTGCTCGTTTGGGGCTAGACCAGTCACGTATTCCAAAGATATTGTTGATACCAAAGTAATATTATATGATACACTGTTCCTGAATGGTATTGCCAAATACTATGGCAATGGCTAAAGTCTATTGCATAACAGGTTAACTATGATAGAAGAACAGTTGAATGGTTCTTGATAGTACTGATAGCCTATGTCAAATGCCAACTTTAAGAGCCATTAAAGTGATTCTATTGCTCTGGTAAACATTTTAAGTTGCCCACCTACAAAGTACATCTAATGAATCTAGAGCTAGAATGTATGATTACAACTTAGGAATCCAGCTTTGATCCAAAATGGATCGGCATAGTTACCATATAACTTAATTAATGCTTTAGGGAAGGGAATATTGCATTTGGAATGGTTTGGGCCGAAACCTAAAAAGACTGCACTGATGGACCAAAAAGATAAATCCTCCATTTGAACTTTGAAGGCCAAAGAAGTTGAATTTTGGGGTACTGAACGCAAAGGACCTAGGTCCTGTGCTATTTTTTTGAATTCTATGGGTAAATAGCTTTCCAACAAGTGGTTTGTTTTTGCAAAACTGAGTTCGTATGTGAAAGTTATGGCCCTGGAAAGGTAACGGTCCAAATAGTCCAAGTGGAAACCATGTTAGCTCACCATAATTCGAATATGGGGTGTTAATAACGTGTGGGAATCCACTAGAGACATCTAGAAGCATCATGGAGGTTCCAAGAGGATTTCAAAACACTAAACATAACCCTAATTCTAGCTATCAAAAACCTAGCAAAAGGAGGGAAAAGGGTTCATTTTTTATGAGCTGCCCATTGGTCCATAGAATGAGGAGTGAAGAGGAGATACTAACAAAACAAAGAAATAAAGGCATATTGTAGAGGACTATAGAAGACCATATTGAATCATAGCTTTGCAATAAGCTTGGACAACTTTGAACTCTGTATTGTAATCTCCATAATATAAGAAGACGAAAGGCACAATGCTTCATTTCTTGTTGGTTTTACCATATCGGGTTTCCAAGGTAAATTTTGTGTCCAATGTGTGTGTCTTTGCTATTGAAGTTCTGTTTAATGTCATAACAGTTAAAAAATTCGAGTGGTGTGTTTTATTTTCATGTCTGAAACACAAAAAAGACAAAAAAGATAGTCAACAATTGAGCATCATTTCATTGTAGTCTTAGTTTGTAGATCTGTTTTGGTGAGCCAAACATTGGAACTTCCAAGGCAGTTTACAGATCATATTGGTATCAGAGAGGGCTTATCTAGGCATTTGGTGGTTTGAGCATAGTATATGCTTAACCAACTCAGGGAATCCAAATCTACAGTAGAGTTGTATCCATGGGATCCCGAGAAAAACACAAGGAGGGTTAAGAAGCAACTGCAATCCTCACAAATGGAAAACATGCAACAAGAAGGATTTGTGAGGTTGGAATACCTCTATACAATTGATCTACTAAGTTGCTATACTAATGTATCTATGCTAGATCTAACCTCTCTGTATATACGATCGTCAAGAACTTTCCATCTGTCATTGAACTATGGCGCACCATATTAAAGCCAGCTCAGTTGCCATTATCAAACCCCAAAAGACGCCCACTCCATAACAACACTACTGCTATTTTTAGCCCACTTATTTCATTCAATTAAGTAGTTCGGTTAAAATATGTGTGGGATAAAGATATATGTATGTCATGTGCTTTGACACACTAACTCTGCTTTAGCGTATTGACTCGTATCATTTCAATAACTAGAGATGGTATAAAGAGAAAACTTGGATTTGTTATTTCAGCTGGGTGGGTGGAGCATTCTCAAGTAGCCGATATTTCCAAAAGCATGGTCACACTCACAACTGCGCTTAAGAAAAACATCAGCCCCTTTTCAAAGAAACTTGAATTTCATGAGAAAACTAGAATATCATGAGGAATCAAGGAAAGAGGAGAAAGAATCGAAGCTCAAAAAGGGAACTCCAGTGAACAATCTTCTCAACCTTGTTTAAAATGGAAGCCAAGGTCAACATCAAGCCATATGAAGGTGAGGTACACACACTTAAGTACGAACATGATGTGTTTGTGTGTGTAGACTGACCACATTTTATAAAGCACAAAATCAGTTCAGAACAAAGATTTGACTTGAACTTTGAGTTGGCAAAGTTCAAAACTCAAATGTGACACCGTGCTTATTAGGCAACCACATTCTCGACGTGGCTTCTGTGGTCTGCATAGACCACTTAAGACATTTTAAGTTTTTAATCATCATGGTCTATCAGCTTACGATTTTGTTCATAGTACTCCTGGTGAACCAAGGCACTCTTAAAAATTACAAATCACTTTCCCCACACCCTTTCAACACACACCCCCCCCCCAAAAAAAAGGAACCAGCAAAGGCGCTTAAAAAAAAAGAGAAGAGGGAGAAGGAACAGAAACTATAAGGTCTACAGAGGAATATAAGTCAATAATTATTGGCTCGATTAGGATTGGGGATGGATGTCTGTGAAGTTGCCTTTTAAGGGGTTTCTGTCTGCGGATCTACCATTATAAATCCCCAACAGTAGGATTAAAAAAATTAAAAACATAAAATAAAAGATAAAACAATTTCCCTGAGACCACATCACTTGCACACGCCGTTTAGATCTTGCGAGCACAAAAGACAGGCATGCAATATGCAATGAGTTCAACTTCCATGGATCAGAAGAGCACTGGGGAAAAAGTACCATCATAACATATTGGGTATAGGTGTCCGCAATCATAACTGCAGACTTGACACTAGAAGGTCAAAATCAAAGAATAGATGTATATGTAGCCATTGGACATGCCCTAACCCCTAACCCTGATGCCTGCATAAACCCTAGGTGTTAAAGGTACACATGTTCTGAAGCTAAAGAATAAGGGCATACCTGAATCATCCAGAGAGCCACAGTGCCGGCAGCAACTCCCCACGTAGCAGCGGCTGTGAAATCTGAGGGCTGCGGTCGAATCCTTATGGGTACAAATTTGAGGAGTGACGATCCACCTTTGGCGCCTGTCATTCTCCTTTCCTCGGATTTTGCCTGTGCCTTTATCCTCCTTATGCAATCTCGGCAACAACCTTGCCTGTCCCTCGCAACCTTCAATGCTTTGGTCCTTGTCCCTTTAACAAAATATACATGCAATGAATTGACCCTTATAAATAAGGAAGAACGCTAGTCACCCAGGACACGGTTCCTGCCACGTTGGACACCACGCATTGTCGCTCGGATTGCCCGTATGCATAGGCAAGGACGCTAGTCATCCAGGACACTGTTCCTGCCACGTTGGACACCACGCATTATCGCTCAGATTTTAAACATTTATCGCAGACTTAAATTGCGAGTGGGAAAGAGAACCCCGGATTTTAAAGCGTAGACCCATCTTTACCTCGGAATCATCTAGAGTGAGATTGGATTTTAAAGGAGTAAAATTTTCTTTTCAAAAATGGTATATATCATTACAATGTGGGAAGTTGAGCAAGTATATATATTCATATGAATGATGATCTAGGTATGAAACCTTAACAATCATGACGACCTAGCCCTGCACATCAATGGTAACCTAGAGCCATCCGTCGCCACCCCCACCTACCCCTTCAATTGCTTGCATTCATGACTTCGTGTACCTCCCAAGTGATCCCTTTCTAACATATAATGGCAATGTTTTCAATGATCTCCCTCACATCACGTCCCCTCTCCTTCAAAACAACAACGTCGAATGTCTCCTTGAAACCATTGATGGGGCATTCCAACACCTTCTCTCATAATGATTGTCAACATTCGCACAAACCACCCACAAGAACCTTAACCAACCTATGAATTATTCTTTGGCAAAATCATTCTTGAATTTTTTTTAGTGTATGTTATGATCTAATGCCTTAAAAATGATAAAAAGTTAATGAATACAGTCCACTTCGAGGGACGAAACCTCGTTTTACAATATATCCAATTTAGAATGCAATATGAGACGTGATAAAATGATCCTAAGAATAGGGCTTCTTGGTATATATATATATATAGGAGACAAAGAGTACAATTATAATGAAAGGGTGCCATGAAAGGTTCTAGCTAACATACAATTATAACACTATAAATATAATAATTCAATATCTAGGACTTAATAATGAGTGTTACACATAAAATGGAGTTGTGTCTAGGTCTTAACAAGCCTCTCTCCTTCAAACAAGTGTTGTCATCAACACTTGACTAACTGCGGGTGTTTATGCATGAAGAACTCATCTTCCCATGTTGCCTCTTCCACTGGTAGGTTCTCCCATTTGTCGAGGTACTTCGTGATTGCTTGATTTCTCAATTGCTTAATCCTTGTTTCAATGAGTGTTTCTAGTTCTAGTATGATTTTCCCTTCTTCATTAATCTCTGGTAAAACAGTTTGGATTGGGATCGTGTTGTCAATTACCTTCTTTAAGCAAGAAACATGGAAGACTAGATGTACACGTGAAGATGGAGACAACTCCAATTTGTAAGACATACTTCCAATCCTTTGCAAAACCTTATAGGGGCCATTATATTTGGGTGCTAATTTAGTATTCGTCTTTTGTTGCTTGAGGGACATTTGTTTATATGGTTGTAACCTCATAAATACTCAACCTCCCAAATCAAATTATCTTTCACTGCAATGTTGATATGCTTGTTGTTTCATCCTATTTTGTGCCATAACCAAGTTGTCCTTCAATAGTTTGAGAACCTCTTTTTGGTTACCTATGTGGTCCTCCATTGCTTGAACCTTTGTATTCTCTTTCAAAGGTGATGTAATGGATGGAGGATGATATCCATAAAGTGCCAAAAATTGAGACATTTTTTATGAAGTATGGAAGGATGTGTTGTACCACCATTTCGTCAAGGAAAACAACTTGGCCCATTGTGTATGTTTATCGGATGCAAAACAACGAAGATATCCTTCTAGACATTTATTCACAATCTTTGTTTTCCCATCAGATTGAGGGTGGTAAGATAAGTTATGAGCCAATTGAGTACCCAAACAAGAAAATAGTTCAGTGCAAAAATTTCCAAAGAAAAATAGATCTTTATCACTTACAATAATCTTGGGGACTCCATGTAGCTTTTGAATTCTTTCTATGAATGTTGCGGTTATTGTACTTGTTTTAAAATGATGACAAAGAGAGCAAAAATGGGCATATTTTGTCAGTTGACCCACTACTACCATCATGACAGTCTTTCCTTCGGATTTGGATAAACTTGTAATAAAATCCATTGAAACTTATTCGCAACGTTGACTTGGTATAGCTAATGGTTGTAGGAGACTTAGCGTCTTAATTGTTTCTCCCTTATTTTGTTGGCAGACTAAACATTTAGACACAAACTTTTGAACATCAGTTTTAAGACCTTCCCAGAAAAAAACCTTCTTAATCTTGTGGTATGTTTTCAAGAATCTTGAATGTCCTCCTATAGGAGAAGGGTGAAATTCCACAAGGATCTTCTATTTGAGATGGGAATTCTTACATAAATATAGGTGATCATGATACCATAGCAAATTATTCTTCCATGCAAAATTACCTAATGAACTCGGGTCCTCATGTAGTTGTTAAATGATCTTGCATACCTCTTGATCTTGCTTCCATTCTGTTAGCACTAAAAATCACCCTCAGATTGCAAAGAGGATAAGCCCAGTACCCATCAAAATATGTGTAAATGTAAATGAGTGATTTAAAGGTCAAATGGACAAGACTCGGAATAGTAATATTTTAACTCAGAAATATGGGCTAGCATGCATAAGCAAATGAGGTCTTGATTAGCTTCAGCCAGTGAATGGGAGTAAAAGTGAATAGGAGGAAGATTTAGTGAGGGAGGTGTAAAGGTCTGCTATTGACATCAGGTCTTCAAGCAGCCCAAGGTGGAAAAACTCAAACACAAAAACTTCTTGAATTCAAATTTAAAGAACATTGAAGAACATCATAGTAGTATTATAATCAAACATTCATCATAACACAACCATAACAATCTCATATGGATCATCCAATCATAAGTACTTCAACATAAGAGGCAACAAGATGATATAAAGAGAAACCGACTTCTATTAATAAAAAATTCTCAAGTCCAATACATAACCAGAGAACAGTCTACTTAGTCAAAAAATATTACAATCAGGGAGCCCAACTCAACCATTATAACCTAACTAATCATTTAGAATCTGTATTTATAATCAAAAAGGAAAGGCAACAGCTAGAGGTGCGAGTTAGCCTCCCTCTCCTAGGATTCTCTAAAACAGTTACCATTCTAACACATGTGCTAACAACTCCTAACAAACTGCTACAAAATAGGAACCATGTTGGCAACCACTCCAACAAGAATTAAATGACATGTCTCCCTTTAGGCGCATTCATTTTCATTGCCAAGTGTCCTTCAGGGGTTTTATGTTGCCTTCATGCTGCCACCTGTGATCCTCGCTTCTTTCCACATCATCAACCATCCAAAGGAGTCGTGAATTTGAATCCCTTGATTTCAGGTGTCAGTTCGTAGCACCATTCAGTAGCGCATTGGGTAGCCAGTTCTATAGCGCCCTTTGCAAAACAACTCTGCAGATTTTGTAGTGCCTCCTCCAAAACAGGTATGTAGTTTATGTAGCGTCAATCATGTGTAATGATTGTGTGCAATTCCGTAGCGCCCCTCCTGAAATAGATTCTGCAAATTCGGTAGCGCCACACCTCAAATGGTCCTGCAGATTTGGTAGTGCCACTCATCAAAACAACTCTACGGATTTGGTAGCGCCATCTATCAAATGTTCCTGCAGATTTGGTAGCGCCATTGATGACACAATCCTGCAGAATTGGTAGCGCCACTGTGTAGTTTAACTAGGAGATTTTGTAGCATTATAGGTAGCACAACTTGTAGAACATACTATATAGACGATTCTGTAGCGCCATGGCTATGGAATGTCTATGTTTTTTCTGTATGATGAGATCAATCCTTAAAAAAAACACAAAAAACTTAGCTGATAGATTAGGACCCTGTAGATGCCTATATAGGTGGAAAAAATATACTTCCTTGATCACTTTACTCTTGCAAAAAGAGACCACCCACAAAAATGGATCTTATATATCTCAACTACTTCATCAACCTAGCACTCCTCCTTGTTGTAGGAGAGCTTCCTCTATCATGGCAACATGTTTTTCTTTCGCAGGGATACTCTTCTTGACTGCAGGTGTGCTCTTCTTCACTACTGGTTCATCTCTTTCAATTGCATCTTGTACCAGAACATTTAAGTTCCTCTGGGCCAATTGATCCAGATGGATTTTGGTGGCCTCCCACCTATTCCAACTGGTTCATTTTGGCAGTTTTCCAGTTTGACAGTTTTTTTTCCTATTTTTTGGGTCCCTAATTTGCGGGGTCATTTTGAGGCCCTAAACAACGCTTTTAGGGCTCGCCACAGTCGAAAATGCTCTTAGATAACTTGCAGAAAAATGTGTATTCCTCGGATAGACCTTTCCAATGGGCTATCGTGCGCCTAAAACGGAGATTGTATGCAAAAGTTACGACCCCGGACAGTTGATGTACTAACTTACCCAAACGGGGCCCACGTGACTTTTGGCGCTTCATCTCCTAGGGTTAGGTTTTTGGATGTCTAGGGTTTTTGACATTCTTGTTTATTGTAAAAAGGCCTTCATAGCCTCATTGTAATCATCTTCTTTTGAATGAGCGCAACCGTCACATCTCTTCTCAGAGATAAGCCGCCACCATTCCAACAAGCTTGTTTTTCGTTGCATTTTGCAGTTTTAGCTTATTTCATTATTGAATAGAAAACCAATTTTACGGTATCTCGGTTATTCTATGTTAAGCATCTTTTAATAATCTGTATTTATTTCGTTATGCTCATAAAATCTAAATCATTGGTATCAGATCGGTCTTCTCCTTGTCGTCTTAATGCATGTCCCCAACGAGGTCAGGGTATAAAGAATTGGATTTCGAGCTTGTTTCTCTTGAGGAAAAAAGCTCTCGCACGCCCAAACGACCTCTCATGGCAGGAGAAAATAAATATGATGGGACGGGATATCCTTTCAAAATGTTGCTTGAGGAATCCCTCACGCAACATAGGAACGAGATGATGGATAGTTTCACGCAAATCTTTCGGCGACTACCAACAGATGATGCATCTTTCTCGAGCGGAGGCGTCGCCCCCTTCAAGGTATAAATAAACTTTGATATGCCTATATTTGAAGGTCAGATAGACGCAAATGTTGTAGACAAGTGGTTGAATCTACTAGAAGGGTATTTTTCTCTCCATAACTTTTCAAATAGAGAAAAAATTACTTTTGCGCTCCTCAAAGTCATTCCCCATGTCAAAGATTGGTGGGAAACTTTTTGTGAGCAAAAGGAAACAAAGGAACCCTCATTATTTACAATCACGGCCACCTAGGAATCCTTCAGGGATGTTATTAAGGAACAATACTACCATGTCAAAAGTTATGACGACTTGTATACCAAATGGACCACACTGGTGCAAGAAAGAGACCAAGCAGTGCTAGATTTCACAAATATCTTCCATACCCTGCGCACCAAACTGGGTATCAAAGATTCAGAGCGACATCTGGTGCTCAAGTATTGTGGTGCTCTGCATAGATACATCCAGACCAAAATGGAATTTCTGGACATCTCGTCCTTGGGCGCGGCATATCGATATGTCGTCAAAATCGAGCAGAAGCTCAAACAAAAGACGTGACAATTTGGGCCTGGGAACCCCTCGCAGCAAAAACCAGGAAAGGGTGGCCCCAACCTACAGAACAAAGAACAGAGAAAAGATGGAAAGTATCAGGAAAACCAGTCCAAGCCACAAGCAAAGGACACCGGAAAGACAAAGAAGCATACCGAGAAGTGGTGCAACTTCCATAAGAGGCATTGGCATAACACTGTTGATTGTCGCTCAAAGCAGTCGCTCGTGGCCGAAGTGAAAGCATTTGAATCAGATGTGAGTTCTGACTCCGAGTCAGAACCAGAAAGGGGAAGACGGATCATTGACGTGGAACCCAGTGCCACCGTTGCTACCACCAAGCTCCAGCTTGGTGAACCAGACGAGCCAGAAGAAGGCGAGCGCCTTTTCCATTCGCAGATGTGAGTAAAAGGCACCCCGCTGCACTTCATCGTTGATAGCGGTAGCCAAAAGAACCTCATCTCAGCAGAGGTCGTCAAGCGGCTAACCCTGCCAACAACGCCACACCCTCAACCCTACACCATTGGATGGCTCCGCCAAGGAAGCGATCTCTGCATCAGCCAACAGTGTCGACTGTCATACAACATCAAGCCCTTCAAAGACGAGGTATCGTGTGATGTTGCTTATCTCGAAGTTTGTAATGTTCTTTTGGGCCAACCTTATTTATGGAAACGTCATGTTGTATATGAGTCTAGACCTCGTAGTGTTATTGTTACTTTGAACAAGAAATTGTACAGGATACCCGAGGCAGTCCCTCCTAGTGTTATTTACTTGATCTCTGCCAAGCAATGCAGGAAGGTCATCTCTCAAACCGGGAAATTTGTCTTCTTAGTAATTCTCTCTCAGAGTAAGCGAAAGATCGCAGCCACATCCATGGCCTCTGCAACTGATCTCTTCACACAACAGAAGCAAGTGGATAAGGTCGTGGAAGAATACTCAGATATCTCCTCCTCTCCTACCGGGGTGCCTCTGCACTCTTATGTCAAGCATCCCATCGATCTGACCCCAGGTGCATTGCTACCCAATGGGTTAGTCTACCACCGCTCTCTGTTAGAAAACGAGGAGATCAAGAGGCAGATCCAAGAACTGCTCCACACGGGGCACATCTGTCCCAGCTCATCGCCTTGTGGGAGCCCAATCGTACTGGTGTAGAAGAAAAACGGGACCTGACGACTCTGCATTGATTATCAAGCCCTGAATAAAATCACAGTCCGAAACCAGTATTCGATTCCCTGAATCGACGACCTCCTTGATCAACTCACGGGGGCCAAATACTTCAGTAAGATTGATCTAAAGTCTGTCTACCACCACGTCCCAATAGAACATACAGATGTATGGAAGACCGCCTTCAAGTCAAAAGAAGGTCTTTTTGAATGGTTGGTCATGCCCTTTGGTTTGACAAATGCTCCAGCAACTTTTATGAGGATGATGGGCGATATCCTACGACCTTTCACCAGTACATTTGTAGTGGTGTATCTAGATGACATCATCATCTATAACAAGACTTGGGCAGAACACTTGCAGCATATTCAGCAGGTTCTGCACACCTTACGGCAGCACAAACTATATGCAAACTTGGAAAAATCCTCCTTCGGCATGGACATGGTCCATTACTTAGGCTACATCGTTGATCAACATGGTGTGCATGTGGATCCAGCGAAGATCTAGGTCATTCGTGACTGGCCAACCCCAACCACACTCACTGAGCTTCGGAGATTCTTGGGCCTCGCCAATTTCTATCGCAGGTTCGTGTTGGGATTCTCTCATATCGCATGGGCCCTCGGCCAAGCAACCAGGGGTGGCAGTAAGGAAAAATTTGTGTGGGGCCTATCCCAACAACAAGCCTTCGATGACTTGAAGTAGCGTTTGTGTTCATCCTTGGTACTTTCATTACCGGACCTACAACATCCCTTTGAGATCAAGACAGATGCTTCAGACTATGTTGTGGGCGTCGTTCTCACTCAACACGGCCACCCCGTGGCGTATCATAGTGAGACACTATCAAAAGTTGTCCATAAATACCCTATTTACGACAAAGAAATGTACTCCATTGTGCAAGCCTTCCACCAGTGGAGACAAGACATTATGGGTAAGGAGATAGTCATCCACACTGATCACAAGACACTACAGTTCATGTAAACCGAAGGAAAATTGCAGAATGACCGCCATCAGAAATGGTCCACATACTTACAGCAGTTCCACCTCAACATCAAGTATAAAACAGGAAGTACCAACCGAGTTGTTGATTGCCTCAGCCGACCTCCAGATGTGACACTCACCATGGTGCTAGACTCTTGCAGCCATGAGACCTATGGATGGCCCCACCTCTATGAGACTGGCCCTGACTTCTCCACCACCTACCAAATGTTGGGAGCAAACTCAGTGGTCGTTAATTTCCATCTTCAGGACGACTTGTTGTGTCGTCTGGACTATCTCTACGTTCCATCAAGCGAGCGCACGAAGCTGATTTGGGAAGCTCACTACAGTCGGGTGGCAGGACACTTTGGAGTCGAAAGGACAGTGGCAGTGCTACAAAAACATTTCTACTAGTCGAAACTTCGACAGGATGTCGACAAGTATATAAGGTCATGCACCGCCTGCGATATTGCCAAACCGACCACTAAGAAATAGTGCCTGTACACCCCTCTTCCTACTCTTGACAAGCCGTGGGAATCCATCTCCATGGATTACATGTCAGGCCTCCCATCCACTAAGAGGGGCAATGACTGTGTTTTTGTGGTTGTTGATCGTTTTTCCAAGATGGCGATTATGGTCGCCTGTAAGAAGAACATCATTGCAGAGGCCACTGCCAAGCTCTTCTTTGAACATGTCTGGGTACACTTTGGGATCCCACAAACCATTGTCTCAGATCGGGATAATCAGTTCCTCAGCACATTATGGTTGAGCCTCTAGTCACCGCTGGATACCAAGCTCATCAAATCCACCACCTTCCACCCCCATATAGATGGCCAAATTGAGGTCGTCAATCGGATGATTGTACATATCCTGCGCATGTACAATTCCAAGCACCCCCACACATGGGACAAGAGTCTTCCTTATGTCCATCATAGATACAACCGAGCCCTGCATAGCTCAATTGGCCACAACCCCTTTCAAGTGGGGTTGGGATTCCAACCATTGGGTCCCATGGATGTTGCACTACCCTTGGCGAACACCTCGACCGACTCGTCTCCTGCTCCACCACAAGCTGACAAAGCCACCCGGTTCATTGAGAGGATCCATCACATCTGCCAACAGGTTCAGGATATTTTGCAGAAGTCCAATGCCAAGTAAAAGCAGTGCCATGATCAACATCAGGTGCCACATAAGTTCTAGGTGGGTGACAAAGTTTGGTTGCACTTAAAGAAAGAACGCCTTACAGGGCCTCATCGGAAGCTTCGCCCACTCCGGTATGGGCCATACACCATCACCAAGGTTTTGGGTGACAATGTTTTTGCACTCAACATTCCCCCTTTACTTGGCATGCACCCAGTGTTCAACATGACTGTCCTTCAGCCATATTTCCCACCATTATTGGACACCTCAGAGATAGCAGAGTAGTTGACACCAGCAGATCTCAACCATGACTGCATGCAACAGGTATCCAGTGATCAGATTTTGGACACATGGATCAAGGGTACCTGACAACAAAGGATCCATCTTTATCGAGTTGTCAAAGCAGGGCAACTCCTACACCAAGGAAAGTGGCTCACCCGGGGCTAAATTCAGCAAAACTTTTCTCATTTGATGGGGGAACTCAACGCAATGGACACCATTGATTCCTAAGGGGGGGGGGGGGGGNTGATCCACATGGATGTTGGTGGCCTTCCATCTATTCCAACTAGTTCATTTTGACAGTTTTCCAGTTTGACAGTTTTTTTCCTAATTTTCGGGTCCCTGACTTGCGAGGCCGTTTTGAGGCCCTAAACAATGTTTTTAGGGCTCGCCACAATTTGAAACCCTTTTGATAAATCGTAACAAAATGTGTAGTCTTCGAATAGATCTTTCCAACGGGCTATCGTGCGCCTAAAATGAAGATCGTATGCAAAAGTTACGACCCCAGGAAGTTGATGTACTAACTTACCCAAATGGGGCCCACATGATTTTTGGCACTTCATCTCCTAGGGTTAGGTTTTTTTATGTTTAGGGTTTTTGACATTCATGTTTATTGTAAAAAGGTCTTCAGAGTCTCATTATAATCATCTTCGTGCGAATGAGCGCAACCATCACATCTCTTCTCAGAGATAAGCCACCACCATTCCAACAAGCTTGTTTTCCACTGCATTTTACAGTTTTTACAGTTTCAGCTTATTTCCTTATTGAATAGAAAACCAGTTTTATCGTATCTCTGTTATTCCGTGTTAAGCATATTTTAATAATCTGTATTCATTTCGTTCTGCTCATAAAATCCAGATCACCAATTCATCCTTGAAATGTTGCAACTCTTCCTTGAGTTTTCCATTTTGAGACTGAAAGCCTTTGTTTTGCCTGTAGAGGTTGTTAAGTTGTTTATGGAGAGGCAGGGCTCTTCTTGCTAAAAATTTTGCCAGATCAAGGGTGTTACTGTACATATCCATGATTTCTTTCATCTTAATTCTCTCAGTCAAACTTTATGCTTTCAAATGGGAAATCTCCTTCTTATCATCCCTGAGTTGTCTGATCAATCTTTTGAAAGTGTGATTACTAGGTGGAGTGTTGATGTTGATAACCTCAACAGGTTTCTTAATGGCTTTACTTTTATGTTTTTGTTGCATAGGGACTCTGTCTATCACCCCAATAGGATTCTCAATGTCTTTACCCTTATCTTTCTCTTTCCTTGGAACTGGAACCTTAGGTAGGACTTCTTCTTCAACAACCTCCTTGAGGATTGATGATCTAGTAAAAGGCTTCCTGATTTTTATCTTAGCTGCTGGAGCAGGTGAAGAGAAATGTAACTTCCTTTCCCTCTTGTCCGTGGCTTTAGTGGATGAAGAGACTTCTTCCAATTCAGGTGCAGGAGGAGGTGAAAAATCTCTCTGTGGAGAGTGATGAACCTCCTCTCTTCTTCTTCAATTTCCTTGAGAGCTTCTTTGTCTTGAGTAGTGGCTTTGCTTTTTCTCTTCCTGCTTGTTCCTGTTGGAGAAACACTAGTATATGGAAAAGGGCTCTACATCTTAGACTGGGGGGTAGAGGCTATATCCAACTGCATGTGGACAGAGACAATGAATTGTTCCCAAGGAATGTAACCCTTATTCAACTCTTCCATCACCAACATCCTGATCATTCTGGAGTGAAAGACACTAGTGTCCACAACCTTGGACTTGGCTTGGACTCTATCAGACATATTCCCCATGCTCCTCAAAAAGTAGAAAGGGATATTCATTGCATCTTTACCAGTAAAATGTAGCAAGAGCCTTATATGGTACTGATATAACATGTTAAACCTTCCCTCACATGTAAAGTATCTATGGATGATCTTCAACATTTTATCAAAATCTTCAACTAGGTGGCTTCTAGGCACTCCCTTAGACAAATTGTATGTCTTATAGTCTAGTTTGAGAAAGTCCTTGGAGAAGGTAGCGTTTAGGATCATGGATTTAAACCACCTCCCACCAGTATTAGGAATCTCAGTGGTTGTTGCAATAGAGGCTTCAGATACCTCAAATTCAAGGTTTCCCACCTTAGTCTTAATGCCATCAAAATGTAATGCAAAGTGTCTTGCTACTTCAGAGTGTCCCCTCTGCATGTTTTGGCAAAAATAAAGGCAACCAACCCTTTGAAAAACCTCCCTAACCATTGGCTCGGCATCAAACATGTGCACGTCAGAGGGTTCAGTCCTGACCACACTCCCTCCCTTGTGATACTTCTTCCTTTGAGGTGTCTCCATGGATATAGAAAAGGGATCAAAGAATGTGGTGTAGTGAGGGGTAAAGAAACAAACAGAGGCAAAGCTCAATGAGAAATGACAGTGGTTAATGGTTGCTCTCTCTCAAGATTTTCCTCTGACTCACCTTGAATTAACAATTGACTGATTAGATGGATTTTCTTTAAAATGAGAGAAAGAAATTATGAGTTAAGGAAGGTAGGGATGCACTATTCAGTTTTATATCACCACACCATGGTAATCAAAGCTTTGGAAGGGTAGGGACTTCTTCCAATCACTGCCAACAGATCTTAAGATGAATGAATGATGATACAGTGAAAATAAGAGGCTAATGCATGGGTCTCTGAATACAAAAGACAACACTGACCAATCCAAGTAAAACACAACGCATGAAACATGGGATATGTAGCATAGTTTTAGCAGTGTCTTTCTATAACGCAGTGTGCACACAATGACCAAGTGATTGAATGGGCACTCAATATTTAGAAGAAAAACGAATTGGCCTCTAGAATAGACGAAATCCAAGTGACAATGGCTGCAAATTATGTGGGAGGAAAGCTACAGATGCAAATGGATGAGAGAGGAAGTAGTCTGCAGCATCGGGAGCTACCAAAAACTGAGGCATGGGTATCTCAAGACTTTGCTATGCAATTGAGAGGACTCATGGAATACCTCGAGATTGTGACTGATAATGGAGGATCTGCAACCAGTTAAGAAACTGCTACGTCCACCTCAGCCTCAAATTTAGCTTTGATAGTTGATCCCGTAGCATAGTCTGCAGTTGGTCTAAACTAGTGATTTCAACGACGCCGAGCTTGAGAGAAAATTCAAATGCTCAAACCGTTAGCAAACTCATAAATGACCAGATCTTAATATTCTCTTTTAATCGACGAGGGCACTGAAAACAAGGTAAATCATGACCTCAACTTATTATGATGAAATATGACAAGGATCATTGGACAAAGGTGCGTTGCGGAAACTCCTAGTGAGTTGGCAACGCTTTTTTCAAAATTTGATTTGACCTCCTTTAACGGAGATAGGAACAGCATGGAAAGGATAGAGAGTATGAGTGGATGGAGTGATGTGTCAAGTCATTTCGATCATGGAGTGGATTATGCTTGATGTCAAGTCAAGAGGTGAGTCGAAATTATAACCCATAGAATGAACCTAGGCTTAAAATCTATGTGTGGGCCAAAAGTGAGCCAAAACCACAAGTCTTTATTTGCTCAAACTATCATAAACAAATCACACAAAGAAAAATAAAGCAAACCTAAAGTCTAAAGGATAAAAAATAAACCTAAGGGATAAAAGACCCAAGTCAATTTCATGTGATAAGATTGGCTCCACAACGGATGGCATGCTCCCTCTGAGCTGCCAAAAACAAGCAGTTTCAATGCCTTATATTAGGGGTATGGGATCACTTATTCAATCAGAAATAAAACAAAAATTATATTTACAATGAAATGGAAAGCCACTTATGGCTTAAGAAAAATACTTCTTCATAAAGTGCCCATTGACAGGGCCACCAAAAACTTCGAAATCCTCCAAATTCTGCAACTTATAAGTGTTATTTGAAAATACCTCAGAATTTTTGAAGGGACCAATCCACAAGGTTTCAAATTTACCATGCTTGCCTTTGTCTTGTTTGGGTGCATCCCACTTTAGCACTAGATCTCCCAGCTGAAAATCTTATTTTCTTACCTTCTTGTCAAAGGCTTGCTTGATCTTTTGTTGATGGTCTTGTGCTTTGTCTAGTAGTTGCTCCCTAGTCTGTTGCACTTCTATTAGCTGTTGTATTCTTCTGACCATAACATCAAGTTTTCCTTGGTAGTCCTGGAAGAATTTTGCCACAAGCAAGGCAAATTGAGTAGGAAAGATACCTTAACTCCATACACAAGCTGAAAAGGAGAGACACCAAGTGATCTCTTTGTTGTAACTCTATCATCCAACAAAGCAAATTTCAGCTTTGAATCTCAGGCTTTCTTGTTGTTTTCTAACAATCTCTTGATGATCTTTATAAGGTTTTTGTTAGAAGATTCTACCAATCCATTCCCTTGGGGGTAGTAAGGATTAGAATGAACCAATGTAATCCCATATTGTTCACAAAACTTGATCAATGGTTCAGCCTTGAAAGATGCAACATTATCAGTAATAATTTTGCTCGGACAACCAAATCTTGACATGATATCTTCAAGAAAACTAATGATTACCTTGTGGGAGGCATTCCTTGTAGGGATGGATTATATCCACTTGGTGAAATAATCAGTGGCAGTCAAAATCCACCTATGCTGACCACTTGAAGCAGGATGGATTTCCCCAATGAAGTCTAGACCCCACTACTGAAAAGGTCCTGAAGCTACCACAGGCTTCAATGGAAAATATTTGAGTTGTTGTTTTCTAGAAAACTTTTGGCACTTGACACAAGCTCTAATATTTGCACAAATGTCGGTAAAAAGTCTAGGCCAAAAATATCCAACTCTGAGGATTTTATAGGCTGTGGTTCTCTAGAAGTGATAGCCCCCACATAAATTGTCATGAAAATCAGACATAACCTTTTGGGTCTCTTATGGATCAAGACATCTCAAAAGCACTCCTAGAGGATCTTTCCAATACAAAACTTGGTCAATAAGACAATATCTGATTACTTTGAGATTCAAAGCTCTTACATTGTTCCTTTCCAAACCATCAGGAGGCTGCAACTTCTGCAGAAAATATATGATGTCCTTGTACCAAGTGCATTCTGCCAATTTGGGGCTAACCTGAGAATCTTTATCAGACAACTCAACTTGCTGATTTTCTGAGCTAATGTTTATGAAATTAACCCCCAAAGCTTTGCAATTTGATTCAGTCAGCAACCTAGCTAAACCTTGGCCTTTAACCAATTTAAAGGGCTTTATTTCAAGGTCAAATTTCAAAATTTTGGCAATCTATTTGCTCCTCCTCCCCTCTATGTCAGGCTGGATAAGTATCTCTTTCACTAAGGCTGAAGGGGCATATGCAACAACTTTTGAATGCAACACATATACTCTGAAAGCATTGAGGGATTTGACCAAAGCACAAGCCTGCTTTTCCATGACATCATATTTTATTTCTGCATCCCTCAATGCCCTGCTGAAAAAGGCAATAGGATGCTCTAACCCTTCTGCATTTTTCTGCAATAAAACATCAACTACTGTGTCAAATGAAGCAAAAGAAAATATCAGAAAGTCCTTGGAGTAGTCAGGGCTGATGAGCACAGGTGCTTTAGTCAAATCCTTTTTGATTTGATCAAAAGAATTTTGAGACTCAGTAGTGCATTTGACTTCATTTCCTTTCCTCAACATGGGTGTAATGTACTTTACCAATTCAACAAAATTTGAAATGAACCTTCTTAAAAAATTGATTTTTCCCAAGAAAGACTGAACTTATTTCTTGGATCTAAAGAGAGACAAGGTCTGGATGGATTCTACTCTGCTTGAATCAATTATTACCCCTTCAGCTGATACAATGTGCCCCAGTAATTTCCCCTCCTTAGGATTGAGAGAGAGACTAAACTTTCTGCACTTCAAGAAGACCTTTTTCAAATGATGATAATGTTCTTTATCAGATTGTGAGAACACTGTAATGTCATCTAAATAGATGACTACAAACTTGTCCTTCTCCCCAATAAAGACAATGTCCATGGCTTGATGAAAGGTCGTTCCTGCATTCATCAATTCGAAGGGCATTTTATCATACATGAATGTGCCCCAAGGAGTAGTGAAGGTTGTCTTCTCTCTATTTTCAGGCAAGACAGAGATCTGATTGTAGCCAGAAAAGCCATCAATCATAGACATCCTAGATGAACTTATCACCAACTGCAATATGTGCTCCATATTTGGTAAGGGGTAATTATCTTTCTTGGAGCTTCTATTCAAATTTCTGAAATAGACACAAAGTCTGATTTCCCCATTCTTCTTTCTCACTAGGACCAAGTTAGCCACCCATTCAGAGTATCTCAAAAGAATGATAATCTTGGCATCCAAAAGTTTTTTTACCCCTTTTTTCATAATAGACAACAACATAGGATTTATCTGTCTAAGTTTCTGCCTAAATGGCTTGGTCTCCTCTTTCAAAGGGATCTTATGTTCAATGATGTTTGTGTCATATGTTCTCAGATCTTCATATTTCCAGGCAAACACATTAGCGAACTCTTTTAACAACTCAACATATGTAGCCCTTTGTTCCTTTGACAAGTTGCTAGACAACTTGACATATTTTGGATCCTCCTCTGTACCCACATTACATTCAGTCACATCAGCATTTTTAGTTGAACCTTTAACCTTTACAACAACATCATTTCTGTTGAACAATCTCTCCAAAGGAACTAGTCCTTTCGGAATATGGCTACTAGGCAACTGAACAATATGATGGTTAGCAATTTTATTTAGAAAAACATCAGCATGAGGGCTATTTTCAGTATCATGATCTTGATCAATATGTAAGGTAGAAAACTCATTCACAGTCACAAGAAATATTTTAATCTCAAGATCATCCTCAAAAACCTTCCAATGTTTGACATTGTCAGGTATAGAGGGTCTATACTTCACTTCTACATCATATTTGAGTTTAGGTGAAAAAGAAACTCTAAAATTACTTGCTGAAACAACCAAAGAATCTGCCATGGTGTTCTCTCTTGGAACAAATAAGATATTAAAAGCTAAGAAGAAATTGTCAACCAAATCCCAAACTTCATTTTTGTAAGTCCTTAGCCTGGGGTGTTAAGTTTGATACATATTTTTTATTTGATGGACAATTAATTCAACATCTCCAAACACTGTTAGCTCTCCAATCTCCATGTCTTTGGCAGCCCTCAAACCTAAAAAAAGAGCTTCATATTCTGCCACATTGTTTGTAGTTTCAAATTCGAGTTTGTAGGACAAAGATATGATTTCTTGAGTAGGGGAAACAAAGACTACTCCAGCATCAACACCTTCCTTAGAAGAGGCTCCATCAAAAAACATCTTCCAAATAAAGTTATTTGGAGGAGAATCTTCACAAAAGGTAATGGACTATTTTCTGATTTCAAGAGGAGGTTGAGGAGCATCAGTGAGCTGCAATATACTGGATCTTAAATCAGTATCAAATGAAAAAATAGGATGGTTGGTGGGGTTTTCTACATCATTGATGATGTAGGCTAATTGAGCCTCCCTGTAAAGAATTCTATGTTCTCCCCCAAACACAGGAATGGTAGCATATGTAAGGTCCATCTGCAAGGTTCCCTCTAGTCTTTTTATCCAAGATCTTGACAAGAGCATCCCAAACTTAGGGGGGACATCAACCACCACAATATCCATGACCACACTTTTCATGGGCAACTGAAACAAGGTCACAACTAGATCTTTGATAACCCCAAGACACTTCACTTTCCTAGAGTCAAAAGAGTATAAGTCATGGTATGTTTTTGTAATTTCCAACCCAAGTTCATCGATGATTGTTTTTGGCATGAGATTGTGAGATGCCCCTGAGTCCATCAAGCAGTTGCACAACACTTTATCATGAATGTTCAATGATGCATAGAAAGGAGGGGATGAATCATCTCTATCTTCTATCAAAGGTCCTAGGATGATTGTTGGTTTTTCATCTTGAAGGTTGACTGAATCAATGGAAGTGGAGGAAGGTTCGGGCTGCAGCATTTTGGAAAGATATATTTTGAATTCCTCATTTTTTATCAGCTCCAAAAAAGGTACAGGGATTTTGATTTTTTGAATCTCACTTTCAAAGCTGAAGGAAGATGGAGATTTCAGAATCTCCTTAACTTCTGGGGTAGGATTCTTAACCAATGCTTAAGGGTTTTGCACATGTTTTCCTTTGTTGCTAGTTGTCACAGCCTTATCCGAATTTTCTGCTTTAGTGGGTTGATCAGAAGTGTTAGTTTTTCCCTCTTTCTTTTTGGACCTCAGGTTGTATCTATTAGGATTGTCATTTGTTTTTTCGCCTTTGCTCAATTCATTTAATTTACTATCCATGAGAGACTCTTCATACGCAGATTAGGTCAAATGAGGGAATGAAGAGGTGTCACCAAGGCAATGGATTTCAGGATCAGTTTCTTCCTCCTCTCCTTTTTCATCAACAACAAGGTTGTTTTGTAGAGGGGTTTGGACTTTTTGATCATCCCTGTCTCTATTTCTTGGATCTCTTTGGAGGACCCGAGGGGGATTATTTGGTCTTCTGAAATTACCTCTATTATCAACGTTCTGTGTGTTCCTATATGTCTGTTTTCCTTCAAGTTTTAACTTCTCCATTTCAGCGGAAAGTGATTTTACCAATTTTGTGAGTTCATCAACTTGAGGATGACCAACAGAGGAATTAGAGGTTGAAGCTTCAGCTCTACTTTTTCTCTTGTCCCTATCATATTTTCCCCTAAGTTTTCCAGCTGCCACTATGTTAGATTATACTTCTAAGGTTGCATCTTGCATATGAGATAACGATGTAGATCTTCTTTCTCTCAGTAGAAGGAAAAACTCAGGGTCAAAAGCACTGGCATAGGTGATATTGGCAGAGGTTTTTGTAGGCTTTATTTCAGCAGGAATCTTGTTGTACATTTTATTAAATCTTTTTGAGAAGTTTGAAACAGATTCTCCCTCTTTCCTCTTAAGGGATCCAAATTCTGTGAAATAATAAAGAAAATATTTTTTATCCCCCCACTGTCTCAAGAAAGCATCATCTAAAGCTTCAATCCCAACAATAGATCCAGGAGTCAAACCCCTAAACCATTTCCTAGCCTCACCATCAAGGCTCTGTACAAAGACTCTCATCCATACATCTTCATTCTCAATGTTAAGATTGTCTCCATAACTATAAAATGCAGCAAGGTGTTCTTCAACAGTTATGTCTTCCTCCCCTGTGAACTTGGGCATGTATTTAATGTAGTCTCTAGCAGGGAGAGCATTCATAGGTTGAGGTAAGATAAGAGGGGCATACCTAGCAGCCACTATGGCATCCATCATATTTCTAGGAGCATTAGCACTTGCCATTGGGTTATGAACTGTAGGAGAACAAGGGGGAGATGGAGCTTTGACAACTGCAACTACAGTTTGGGTTTGAGGGGAAAGAGGAGACTTGGATGAGGATGGAGAGGTCTCAGATTTCATAGGAAGAGTTTGAGCCTTTGGGGGAAATGAAATAGGGTCCAAGGGAGAAGAGGTTTCCTCTTTTTTAGTCTCAGAAACTTTGATAGGAGGAGGAGTAGGGAAATATTCAAGACTCTTAAGTGTGAACCACTTTACAATGTCAGGGGAAACAAGGGCTTCAAAACTTTCTACTTTGACTTGAGGGATAAAAGATGAATATTCAACAGAGAAATTTTCAAAATCTAAACTTCTAGAAACTCTTGTAGAAGGTAAAATAGGAGGGTTAGATATGGCTACTGGAGTTTTAAAAGTAAAATCATACGAATGACTAGAAGTTCCTGGTATAGGAGCTGTAAAGCCTTCTTGAGAAGCCTTTCCTTTTTTGAGAATCTTCTTTCGGTCAACTTCAGGTGTTGCCAGAGGTAGATGTGGAGTAGACCTTGTGTGTCTGCCTTTGGGAGCTACAACTGAAACAATGGAGTCGCCAGGTGCAAGCTGCAATCTTCAATGTACTGAATTCTAATGCACCTTCAGAATCATTATGCTTGGTCCTTCAATCCCAGGGAAATGTCTTCAATCCATTCCCCGACAACGACGCCAAGAATGTTAGCACTAAGAATCACCCTCGGATTGCAAAGAGGATAAGCCCAGTACCCATGAAAATATGTGTAAACGTAAATGAATGATTTAAAGGTCAAATGGACAAGACTCAGAATAGTAACATTTTAACTCAGAAATCTAGGCTAACATGCATAAACAAATGAGGTATTGATTAGCTCTAGTCAGTGAATGGGAGTAAAAATGAATAGGAGGAAGACTTTAGTGAGGGAGGTGTAAATGTTTGCTATTGACATCAGGTCTTCAAGCAGCCCAAGGAAGAAAAACTCAAACACAAGAACTTCTTGAATTCAAATTTAAAGAACACTGAAGAACATCATAGCAGTATTATAATCAAACATTCATCATAACACAACCATAACAATCTCATATGGATCATCCAATCATGAGTACTTCAACATAAGAGGCAACAAGATGATATAAAGAGAAATTGACTTCTATTAATAAAAAATTCTCCAGTCCAATACATAACCAGAGAACCGTCTACTTAGTTAAAAAATATTACAATCAGGGAGCCCATCTCAACCATTCCAACCTGACTAATCATTTAGAATATGTATTTATAACCAAAAAGGTAAGGCAACAACTAGAGGTGTGAGTTGGCCTTCCTCTCCTAGGATTCTCTAAAACAGTGATCATTTTAACACTTGTGCTAACAACTCTTAACAAACTGCTACAAAATAGGAACCATGTTGGTAACCACTCCAATAAGAATTAAATGACATGTCTCCCTTTAGGTGCATTCATTTTCATTGCAAAGTGTCCTCCAGGGGTTGTATGTTGCCTTCATGTTGCCACCTGTGATCATCACTTCTCTCCACATCATCAACCATCCAAAGGAGTCATGAATTCGAATCCCTTGATTTCAGGTGTCAATTCGTAGTGCCATTCAGTAGCGCATTGGGTAGCCAGTTCTGTAGCGCCCTTTGCAAAACAGCTCTGCAGTTTTCGTAGCGCCTCCTCCAAAACAGGTATGCAGTTTTCATAGCGCCAATCCCGTGTAATCACTGTGTGAAATTCCGTGGTACCCCTCCTGAAATAGCTTCTGTAAATTCAGTAGTGCCACACCTCAAATGGTCCTGCAGATTTGGTAGCGCCACTCATCAAAACAACTATGTGGATTTGGTAGCGCCATCTATCAAATGTTCCTATGGATTCGGTAGCGCCATTGATGATACAGTCCTGCAGAATTGGTAGCGCCATTGTGTAGTTCAACTAGGAGATTTCATAGCATTCTAGGTAGCGCAGCTTGTAGAACATACTATATAAACAATTCCGTAGTGTCATGGTGCCACTGAATGTCTCTGTTTTTTCTGTATGATGAGACCAGTCCTTCAAAAAAACACAAAAAACTTAACTGATGGATTAGGAGCATGTAGATGACTGTATAGGTTGAAAAATTATACTTCCTTGATCACTTTACTCTTACAAAAAGAAACCACCCACAAAAATGGATCTTATATCTCCCAACTACTTCATCAACCTAGCACTCCTCCTTGTTACAGGAAAGATTCCCTCTATCATGGCAACATGTTTTTCTTTTGCAGAGATACTCTTCTTGACTGTAGGTGTGCTCTTCTTCACTATTGGTTCATCTCTTTCAATTGCAGCTTGTACAAAAACATTTAAGTTCCTCTAGGCCAATTCATCCTTGAAATGTTTCAACTCTTCCTTGAGCTTTCTATTTTGAGACTGGAAGCCTCTGTTTTGCCTGTAGAGGTTGTTAAGTTGCTAATGGAGAGGCAGGGCTCTTCTTGCTGAAATTTTTCCCAAATCAAGGGTGTTACTGTACATATCCATGCGCTCTTTTATCTTAATTCTCTCAGTCAAACTTTCTGCTTTCAAACGGGCAACCTCCTTCCTATCCTCCCTGAGTTGTCTAATCAATCTTTTGAAAGTGTGATTACTAGGTGGAGTGTTGATGTTGATAACCTCAACAGGTTTCTCAATGGCTTTACTTTTATCTTTCTGCTACATAGGGACTCTGTCTATGACCCCAATAGGCTTCTCAATGTCTTTACCCTTATCTTTCTCTTTCCTTGGCATTGAAACCTTGGGTAGAACTTCTGCTTCAACAACCTCATTGAGGGCTGGAGATCTTGTAAAAGGCTTCCTGATTTTGATCTTAGCTACTGGAGCAGGTGAAGAGAAACGTAACTTCCTTCCCCTCTTGGTTGTGGCTTTAGTGGATGTAGGGACTTCTTCCAATTCACGTACAAGAGGAGGTGGAAAATCTCTGTGTGGAGAGTGATGAACCTCCCTCTGTTCTTCTTCAATTTCCTTGAGGGCTTCTTTGTCTTGAGTAGTGGCTTTGCTTTTTCTCTTCCTACTTGTTCTTGTTGGAGCAACACTAGTAGATGACAAAGGGCTCTGCATCTTAGACTGAGGGGTAGAGGCTATATCCAGCTGCATGTGGGCATAGACAATGAATTGTTCCCAAGGAATGTTCCCCTTCTTCAACTCTTCCATCACCAACATCCTGATCATTCCGGAGTGAAAGACACTAGTGTCCACAGCCTTGGACTTGGCTTGGACTCTATCAGACGTCTTCCCCATGCTCCTCAAAAGGTAGAAAGGGATATTCATTGCATCTTTACCAGTAAAATGTAGCAAGAGCCTTATATGGTGCTGATATAACATGTTAAACCTTCCCTCATATGTAAAGTATCTCTGGATGATCTTCAACATTTTATCAAAATCTTCAACTAGGTGGCTTCTAGGCACTCCCTTAGACAAATTGTTTGTCTTATAGTCTGGTTTGAGGAAGTCCTTGGATAAGGCATCGTTTATGATCATGGATTTAAACTACCTCTCACCAGTATTAGGAATCCCAGTGGTTGCTGCAATAGAGGCTTAAGATACCCCAAATTCAAGGTTTCCCACCTTAGTCTTAATGCCATCAAAATGTAATGCAAACTGCCTTGCTACTTCAGGGTGTCCTCTCTGCATGTTTTGGCAAAAAGAAAGGCAACCAACCCTTTGAAAAACCTCCATGACCATTGGCTCAACATCAAACAGGTGCATGTCAAAGGGTTCAGTCCTGACCACACTCCCTTCCTTGTAAGACTTCTTCCTTTGAGGTGTCTCCATGGATATAGACAGGGGATCAAAGGTTGTGGTGTAGTGAGGGGTAAGGAAACAAACAGAGGCAAAGCTCAATGAGAAATGACAGTGGCTAATGGTTGCTCTCTCTCAGGATTTTCCTCTAACTCACCTTGAATTAACAATAGACTGATTTGCTGGCTTTTCTTTAAAATGAGAGAAAGAAATTCTGAGTTAAGGAAGGCGGGGATGCACTATTCAGTTTTATATCACCACACCATGGTCATCAAAGCTTTGGAAGGGTAGGGACTTCTTCCAATCACTGCCATCAGATCTTAAGATGAATGAATGATGATACAGTGAAAAGAAGAGGTTAATGCATGGGTCTCTGAATACAAAAGATAGCACTAACCAATCCAAGTAAAACACAGCGCATGAAACATGGGATATGTAGCGTAGTTTTAGCAGTGTCTTTCTGTAGCGCAATGTGCACACAATGACCAAGTGATTGAACGGGTACTCAATATTCATAAGCAAAACGAATTGGCCTCTAGAATAGACGAAATCCAGGTGACAATGGTTGCAAAGTCTGTGGGAGGAAAGCTACAGATGCAAATGGATGAGAGAGGAAGTAGTCTGCAGCGTTGGACGCTACCAAAAGCTGAGGCAGAGGTATCTCAAGACTTTGCTATGCAATTGAGAGGACTCATTGAATACCTGGAGATTGTGACTGATAATGAAGGATCTGCAACCAGTTAAGAAACTGCTATGTCCACCTCAGCCTCAAATTTAGCTTTGATAGTTGATCCCGTAGCGTAGTCTGCAGCTGGTCTGAACTAGTGATTTCAACAACGTCGAGCTTGAGAGAAAATTCAAATGCTCAAACCGTTAGCAAACTCATAAATGATCAGATCTTAATATTCTCTTTTAATCAACAAGGGTGTTGAAAACAAGGTAAATCATGACCTCCACTGATTATGATGAAATATGACAAGGATCATAGGACAAAGGTGCGCTGCGGAAACTCCTAGTGAGTTGACAACGCCTTTTTCAAAATTTGATTTGACCTCCTTTAACGGACATAGGGACAACGTGGAAAGGATAAAGAGTATAAGTGGATGGAGTGACGTGTCAAGTCATTTAGATCATGGGGTGGGTTATGCTTGATGTCAAGTCAAGAGGTGAGTCGAAATCATAACCCATAGAATGAACCTAGGCTTAAAATATATGTGTGGGCCAAAAGTGAGCCAAAACCACAAGTCTTTATTTGCTCAAACTAACCTAAGCAAATCACACAAAGAAAAATAAAGCAAACCTAAAGTCTAAAGGATAAAAATTAAACCTAAGGGATAAAAGAAACAAGCAATTTCATGTGATAATAAAGGGAGTAGCCAATTAGGTGGATTGGAGAGCAGTCATGGTAGCAAATATGACAGCGAAGACAGAGCCACCTCCAAGTGGTAGAAGTACCTTCCTCACTAAGAGGGAGTGTTGATGTATTTAGCATCGGACAAGTACTTCCACATAGGCTTGGTGTCTAGCATGTGGAAGTTGTCCGTAATGTCTCTCGGAACCTTAGGAAATTCACTTTATAAGTAATTATTAAAGTGAATGGCCTTTTAATTAATGTGAGATTAGTTGAAGTAAATGCCTAAGTATTTGGCATTAATAACTTAAGTGAGTTGATTAAATCCTATCCATCATATCTAAAGTAAAGGGGAGATCTAATCTCATCCCTTGATCACTTTAGGAGATATAGGGTTTTGGATTTAGGGATTAACTCAACATAATAAAAGACAACCTAAGTGAGAGGATGAGACACACAGAGTGAGGAGATCTCGTTGATTGCGTGAAGAGTATTTCATCCAAGTGAGAGTGGGCAGGGTCAGAGGAAGGAGAAAATGGGCAGCAAGGGAGATATCAGCTAGGTAGGCTAGGTTATTTGTTGCATTGTATTTTCCTTAGAGGGGCCATTATCCCAAGACGAGAGCCCAATATTTTAATTAATAAAATCAACTCAGATCTAGTTTTCCCTTCAGGGTTTTTCCAAGGGTATTTACCCAAATATCTTGTGCAATGTGTATGGTTTCAGTTTTATGCTTCCGTTGATTTAATTAATTAAGTAACCTAGTTGTGCTTTTAATTAATAAAATGATTTTATTTGGAATTATTAGTCAAGTGTTGGGTAAGAAAATTTACAACATTTATCTCTAATTTGAAATCCTTTTGCAATTTAGGTAATGAAAAAACTCATGCTTGATTGATCTTCCATTTCAACTTATTGAAATCTTTCTGTTGATTCTTTCTCCACTAGAAACTCTTACCACTAGCTATTATGGCATGGAGTGATACAACTACCATTGAAAAGGATGCTCTAAACTTCAGTAGGTACTGTGCTACCCCAACAAAGCTCCTAACTTTAGTGACATTATTAGGAACCACCCACTTGAGGATGGCCTCCATCTTCACATGATCTATCTTGATTTCCCCTCCGCCAATCATGTACCCCAAATACATTAATGACTACTAAACAAACTCACATTTCTTAAGGTTAACCACTAGTGGATGTCTTTTCAGAGTCTCTACCACCTTCTTGAGATGTGAAATGTGCTCTTCCCAGATAAATCTATAAACCCATATGTCATCCAAATACACTATTACAAATGAATCTAAATATGTACACAATACATCATTCATCAATCACATAAATGTAGCTAGTGCATTACATAAACCAAAATGCATGACCAGCCATTCATATAGACCTTTCCTTGTCTTGAAGGTAGTGTTCCAAGCATCTTCTTGTTTAACGCGAATATGGTGGTATCCCGTTTTGGGATCCAACATGCTACAATTGATTTAATGAATCATTGATCCTAAGCAAAGGGTATTGATTCTTAAGTGTGATCTTGTTCAAAGCTCTACAGTCGACAAACATTTTCCAAATCCCATCCTTTTTGGGCACTATGATGATAAGTGGACCACAAGGTTAGGTGCTTGGTCAAATTACTCCTTACTCCAACAACTATTGCAACTATTTCTTCACTTTGTATACTTCTAAAATAAATTGTATGTACAACCCAATATTTGGTAATGGGGAGTCAAGCAACAACTAGATCTTGTGTTCCACTTCCCTCTTAGTTGATAACTCTCTATGCTCTTGGAACACTCCTCGGTACGCCTACAACAACTCCTCCAACTGTTGTTTCTTTTCTTTGGTACATCTCTCCAAGGATGCCTTTACTCTTACCAATTCCTCCCCTAGCTAATTATCTCTTCAGAAAAGCAATATATACCGCTTACTAGAACTAATCAACTTTTTGGCTTGGTTGACACTTACGAGAGAGATCATTAGTTTACCTTTGTGCACATTGATGGTGAAAGACTTCCCATCCTTGATAAGGTGGTATTGGTTTTCTCTCCTCCTGAAGATCACATCCCTCACATACATGTAGGGGCTTACAAACATTGCACCACACACAACAAGGGGTGCTACATCTAACTCCACTTCATCAATAAAATCTACACTTGTAGCAAATTTGATCTTACATTATTTTGTGATCTTGAGCTCTGCATCCTTGTTTATCCATCCCAATGGATATGGGCTAGATGATCATGAACTTCCAACCCAAGCTTGTCGATCATATCAGTTTCCATGAGGTTTCTTATGAACCAAAATTAAATACAACATCTACCCTGATCTTTTTGACTTGGATCTTAATGTGGAAGAGTTTAGTCATCTCCTTCTCTTCATTGCGATGAAGGCTACTCAGGTTTACTTCCTTCTGCACTAAGGTGCAGACAATCTTCTCATTCGCATCCAAGTTGCTTTCTACCTGGTTGCTTGAATCCATGCCTAGTAGGTTCTTCTTCTTGGCATCCTTCTGACATTTCTTTAGATTCAAATCTAGATGTAACTTCCAACACTTATCTTTGGTGTGACCATGAATATTACAATGGTTGCAATGATTGTTTTCATCCTTGCATTGATGTGGAATGGCTATCGTTTTCTTATCTTTTTCTTTCCATTTCTTCTTCCACTCCTTGGAAGCATCTCGATGATCTTTCTATTTACAACCAATTGGTTTCCCTTACATATGGCCTATGTTCTCTTGGTATTGTGCTTGTACACAGGGCTCATCAATGGTCCTTGATTTGAAGAGCATCACTTGCTTTCACAAATGACTATGTAGACCCCCTAGATACTTGAGGAGTATGTTTGGGTTCTTGGGAGAGAAACCCAACATGATCACCATCTTCGTGAACACGGTGGTGTACTCTTGTACACTCTGCCTTTGCCTTTGCCTGAATTGATGCTAATGGATCCGCTAGTCCTCTACATACCCAATAGGGTAAAACTGAAACTTAATGAGGGCTTTGAACACCTCCCACTTAGTTATTTGTGGATTACCCTCCAACCTAAGTGTTTGTGTGGCTTTTCCACCAGGTTATTGCATATCCCTCTAGTTTCAGTCAGGAAAATGAAATTTTCTACTCTGTCTATATTATGGACACTAAAATACACTTCTACCTATTGCAACCAATTATTCAACTTAACAACAACAATCTCACCTTCGTAAGGCTTGATGTCCACTTTCCCTTCCATTATAAACAGAGGTTGTGAAGAAGTGATGGCACTGGAACTTCATTTCTCTTTCTCGAGTTCTTTTTTTCGACTCCTTTTTTGAGTCTTCACTATCCCCCAACTTCTCATTAGATCCAACTTTTGAGTTAGAGACACCAACCTCCTCGAAAGGTCCAAAATTGTTTGCTAGAGCTACCATGAGGAGGGCCATGTTGCAAGAGATATCAATGACTTGCTCTTGCAGCCTTGCAAATCTCTCTTTTATGGCATCCTGAGGGTTTTAATGAATGGAATCATCTATTATGGATAGGGTTTTATGACTTTCTTCTTAAGCCAATACCTGGATCCTATAACTTCCCACAAAAAAACCACAAAGAAAATTGCGTTGATACCAATATGATCTATAAATTGTTGTGGATATTCCACTAGAATAGTTCGTCACAACAAATATTATATTATACTGAAATCTTTTATTATGCAACTTTATTTCCTTAGATATCAAATTTATTATCACTGGGTTATTGCTTAAATTTATGAAAATAATTGAAATATGAAAATGAAAGAACAAGCAAACAAACACACCATCCACATAAATGAACACAAGATGTATCCTAGTAAACTTGAAAGGGAGAAAACCCGGCTAGAAGGTGAGGCTTATGCTATGCTCTCTTTGCTTCAGTTATGAAATGCAAATACAAAGAAAGAGGCACTCACTATGAAATTGCCTTTCACACCATGCCCTGAATGGTTGCTACAAAATCTTCTTCCTCCTCTGTTATGCTCTCACATCTCACTCATAGATGCTCTGCTCAACTATGGAACAAGTACAATGTTAAAATAATGGAACCTCATGTCCTCCTAGTAGCCCAATATTTAACATAGTCTGATAGCCATTTAGGGTTAGGTTTTTGCATCCTCAATCCTCAATTAGTGTTATATTTTGGACCTTCTAGAATCTTCTTGAAAGTCCACACAGGACTAGCCCTACATATGTGAATAATGGGAGTTGACATGGCATCCACTCGGTACCATGGTGGTTAACAAAGTAGGTCAACTTGTGGGAGGCATAACTTTCACATACAAACTCTGATTGAGATGATTTTCGCACCATTTGAATCCTCTCAGTGTCTACAACAACATTGAGAGGCAAAAAACCATGCTTGCAAAGTTTTGGCCCCGAAAAGTGTCGTTTGATGCTTCAAAATGGTTCTGGAAGGGTTCTAAACCCCAAATCTCCAAATTGTGACTTGCCACTAAAATGAGCCTTACAAGCCAATTTCTCCAATTTTTCCACCCAAAAAGTACCAAGATAGATGACAAATTATATAATGATCCATTCTAGATCAGAATTGT
>ML797540.1:227945-255242 GCA_009831015.1 Picea engelmannii
GCTTGCTCCAAGCTTCCATCTTCCGCGTATCCCGAAATCGTGGCATTCCACGTAACTACATTTCTCTCAGTTATTCCATCAAAGATGCGGCGTGCGTCCTCCAAACTGCCATTTTGGGCATACCCTGTAATCATAACATTACAAGATACCAAATTTGGTTCAGACATTTTGTCAAACACTTGGCATGCATCTTCCATACCACCACATTTAGCATAAAGTATCACAAGTTTGGTTTCTACAAAGCTATCGGTTTTAAATCCAGTTTTCGTGATGTGGGCATGGACCTGCCTACCCCATGCAAGAGATTTCATGTTGGTGCAGGCCTGCAAGAGAGCGGCATAACTACTGGAGGGTGTTTGAATGCCTACCTTATACATGTGGTGCACATTATCCACGGCTTCCTTCAATTGCCCCTCCTTAAAAAGACTGCTAACGTCCCCATGTATGCTGCGGAAGCGCCGGCTCTGGTTTTCTGGGTTTCCTGGGGGTTCGGGTTCTGCAGTAACAGCAGAAAAGCATGCCATTGTTAAGCTGCTGATGCCTGCACATGTTGGTTTGCTTCTCCACACTCTTACAAGCATTTGCAATTGCAGTTATTCCCAATTGACATGCTGGAAAAAGCCTTCTGTCAGATGATATCCTCTTTATAGCTCGAATGTCCCCGTGCCAGACGCAATACATAGATATGACTCATTAACAAGGACCTTGGTACCAATGGGCTCGGTTGCTGAATCCAAGCACACTGAAGGGTAAGGAACAGAATTCCGACATAGATACGTTACCATACGAGGTAGTAAAATTGTGGCAAACCTTACAAATTTGCCATAAATGTAGGTGGAACTTCGATGCTTTATACGTAGAAAATTATCTTGAGGTTTTGCAAGGTTTTATATAAAAGAATATTGTCACATCAAAATGAATTTCTTGAGGTTTTGCAAGGTTTTATATAAAATAAAAAAATCTTGTCACGTCAAAATGAATTTGCATTTATGGCACGTTTATAGGAAGCATTAGGTTTGCCTATGGCATTGAAAATCGATAGAAATCGATTAAAAAAGAAAGTTCAAAATACTATTACATGTCATTGAAGTCAAAGTTGGGTTTGTGAACCTCGCCCTTTCTAAGTAAGGCCATTGTCCACTCTGTCTAGACGGACCATCGTTTTCTTGCAGAAGATAACCCTCAGCTACGTCTCGTATGGAAGTTGAAAGTTCTCAAATCTAAATCTAAATCGTGGTACAAAGAAAAGAAAATAGCGGAAAAGGCCCGTTTACAAAAGCTGGAGTCGAAGATTACTAAACTCATTCTCAGATCTACTATTTTCGCCTTGACTGTGGAGGAGACAGCTAGCCTAAGATCGCTTGAATCTAATAGAGCCTCCATTCTTCCCGATGAGGAAATTTGTTGGAGACTGCGCAGCCGTGCAACCTGGCTAAAGAGTGGAGATTCAAACTCCAAATTCTTTCACAGAGTGGCAAGCTTTAACATAAACAAAAAGACTATTTGGTCAATTGAAAGCAATGGGGATGGGATCATTCGCGGGCAGGAAGCTTTAAAGGCCGAGGCCGCCTCACATTTTAAACTTCTGTACAAAGCCACCAGCAACCTCAATCTCCTGGAGAAGGCCTCTACGGCTAGCCTGTTCCCTCATATAGTTTCTGTAGAGGATGCCACTGACCTCTACAAACCTGTCACACTTTCTGAGCTCAAAGACATTCTGTTACATTTTAAAAAAGAGAAAAGTCCTGGGCCGGATGGCTGGACGACATAATTTTTCATTTTCTTTTTTGATCTCGTAGGTGTGGATCTCCTCCAGTTGGTGGAGGACTCTCGTATCAAAGGAAAGATTTCTGGAAGCCTTAATTCCACTTTCTTGGTCTTGATTCCAAAAGAAAACAACTCGCTCTCCTTCAATGACTACCGACCGATCACCCTGTGCAACCTTATCTATAAGGTAATTTCTAAAGTCATCTCTAATCGGATCAAGCCCTTTCTAGGGAGGAGTCTCTCAGCGGAACAACTCGGATTCTTGAAGGGCAGAAGAATCCAGGATGCTATTGGATCAGCCTACGAGTGCATCCACAACATCAAGCAGAAAAATCTAAAGGTGTTGGTCTTGAAGCTCGACCTCAAAAAAGATTTCGATGGCATTGATTGGGAGTTTTTGAGACTAATTCTACACGCAGTAGGCTTTGGAGACAAGCTTACTAATTGGATTCTGGCCTGTGTCACTAGTGTTAATTTTGCAGTATTGATCAATGGAGAGGCTACAAGTTTTTTCAAAAGTGAGAGGGGTCTCCGTCGGGGATGCCCACTCTCCTCTTATCTCTTTATCTTGATAATGGAAGGCCTTAGCCTCCTCCTCTCCAAAAGCTTCATCGAACACCACATTTCCGGCATAAAGGTTTCTAAGTTCATAAAGATCATTCATCTTATGTTTGTCGACGATGTTCTCCTCATGACGAAAGTTGATCTAGCGGGGTGGTTAGTAATCCTGGACGTTCTACACCTCTTCTGCTCTGTCTCGGGATTATCCATCAATCACTCCAAATCCTCAGTCCACTTCTGGGGACTAACAGATCCTAAACTCCTTAGCTTCAAAGACCACATTCCCTTCACCTTTATTGAATTGAGTGAAGGCTTCAGATACCTTGGTTTCCAGCTGAAGCTGGGAGCCTCCTCTCCTGGTGATTGGCGTTGGCTTGTTGCAATCTTTGAAAGAAAAATTGGCTTCTGGTGTAATAAATGGTTGTCCCTGGGTGGTCGATTCATCTTGGTTAAATCGGTGCTGGAAAGCCTTGTTGTGTTCTGGATGACCCTGGAGCGGATTTCAAATAAGATCATCATTATTCTTCGTAGACTCTCCTTCATTTTTCTGTGGAATGGCCATGTGCGTAAACACCGATTTCACCTTTGCAGTTGGGAGTCACTATCAAAACCTCGAAGCGTAGGGGGCTGGGGTCTCAAGAACCTCTCCACCTTCAACACAACCCTTTTGGCTAGTTCTTTTTGGAGAGCAGTTACTCACGACAACATCTGGCACCGAATCATTATGGAAAAATACATGAGCTCCCAGCCGCTTTGCAACTGGATTCGAAAGTCATCCTTTCAGCTAAAGAGGGCTTGCTCCTTCTGGAAGGGCCTGGTCGCCTCCTCTCCAGTGATTCTCCATTGGCTCCGATGGAAGCCTGGCTCTGGTACGGAGATTATCATCGGAAAGGATAAGATCCTCGGGCTGGAGGATAGCTCGCTACTCTCTCCGACACTGTGCTCACAACTCTGCTCTTTAAATGTTATGTATTTAGCACAGGTAAGAGTTCTGATTGGCGTCCACTCTCTGTCGGATAGTTGGATGGGAAGCGACGACCTGTCTTTAAGTGGATCGTGGGCTACCGAATGGACCCTTTTCACATCTGCACTTAGAAGCGTCGACATTTCCCTTATAGATGAGCCAGATTCTCTGTTGTGGGCTGGAGGGGATGCCACGGGCATCATCACCGTAAAGAATATATATACTTCTCTTCTAAAATAGCTGAACCTCGGCACCGAATTTTCATGGTATCTCCAGCTGTGGAATTGGGCAATCCCTCTTAAATTAAAACTTTTTATCTGGCTTGTTGGGAAAGAGAAGATCCTCACATGGGACATGCTCCGACGGAGAGGCTAGGAGGGGCCCGGAATCTGTCTACTTTGTTGCCGTGCTTCTGAAGACATCCACCATCTCCTGGTACACTGTGATTTCACAAAGGAGGTCTAGATTAGACTGCTCAAGCATTATTCTCTTCCCTTTTCCTGGAGCAGCGACACCATCTCAGACTGTTTTAATTCGTGGAACACACAAAAATCCTCTCCGATTTGTATGGCCGCCCACGTCTGTTAGCAAATCTAGTTAGAACGGAACAGAGCGATCTTTGAGGATCGACCTCCTTCTTTGCTGACTATTGTGCACAGAGTTTTGACCTCCGTCAACTGGCAACCGTCTACGGTTAAATCTTTCCATTACAAAGCTGTTGATCTTAAGATGCCTGTAGGGTACACCCTCGCTTGCTTTGACGGAGCTGCACAGTCAAATGGTTGTTGTGGAGCTGGAGGATTTTTCAAAAACCATCTGTCGAGGATCACAAAATGGTTTTTCAATTGTGGTGTGGGTACAAACACTAAAGATGAGCTCTTGGAGTTATGGGCCTCCCTCACTCTAGCTTCCTTTTGGTCTGTTAATCACTTACTTGTTCTTGGTGACTCGAGAGTCATTATTGACTGGATTACTCAAAAATCCAATCTTCATTTAGTCCATGTCGAATGTTGGAAGCAAAAAACGTTGGATCTATCCGAACACTTCACCGACATCAAATTCCATCACATTTCTAGATCACACAACAACGAGGCAGACGCTCTCTCAAAGAGAGCTCTAAATGAAGTGGCAGGGAGACTCTCGATTTACCACTGTGATAGAGGAATAGAGAGTCCTATTTCCTACATTAGTATCTTTTGATCAAGGATTGTTGTCCCTCATTGCTGTAGATAGTTGATAGATTTATGGAAAGCGTTTTAGCTTGTTTCCTTCACCAGCTTCTCCCCGCATTGATGGCCTTGTCCCTAGCATAGAAGCACTGTTGTTCTTCTTTGTATTGGTCCAACACTGATAATGCACTGATCACGGTTCAAAGCTCGCTGCAGCTTACTTGTAAATGAATTTATACCCTATATAAATTCGAGAAATTTTTTTCTTGGAAGTAAGGTTCAAGTTTATCTCATGACATGGTTGTGCTTGCGTTTTGGTTTTACATCGATACTTGTAATAGCATATAGGCTTAAGGGTAGGGTATCTTTTGGGAGTAGATATGGAGTCTTTAATCATGTAGTGAATTTTCTTTTATGTGTTATAATTTGATGATACAAAAGTTATAGTTTTGATCGATTTAAAACACTAATCGATTTTTCGAAGATTTGAGTCAATTCAGAGCATGGAGAAACTCTTTCCACTATGAAAAGAACTTGGATCATGGTGGAATTCTAATTATTCTTGAATTTTTTGTTGAATTATTGTCAAAGTTGTGGTCGAGAAGAGGGTCATTTTGCTACAATATTGGCTTACTCCAATTAATGTCTCTCCCATGTAGCAAGCATTATTGCAACATTTAATGGGTGTATATGTTGGGATATACACCATCTGATGCACAATTCCTCCACATCCAATTATTTATATCTCAAAGTATGCACCATTAACTGCAACACTATGGGGATGCTTATTGCTTGTCTTCATCGACGACATCTCTTGGTTCTTCCTCTAAATATGTATATCTCGAAATATACACCATTAACTACAACATTGTGGGATGCTTATTACTCACCTTCCCCTATGACATCTCTTGGTTCTTCTTATAAAACTAACAAATAAATATAAAATGTTCAATCTTTATATATGTGCTTGTTGAATAGAAATGCCATGACTATGATCTCAGCTTCATCTTGGCTTTGCAAATTTGAAGTTGGATATGATTTCCAAAAAAACTTCCACTAGGAAGTTTAATGCCATGACAATATAACAATGTAACGACTCTAATGTTGGAGATGATTTAAAAAAAAACTCCACTAAGAGGTTTGATGTCATGATGATATAACAATTATAATGACTCTTAAATCTTACCTTTGTCTTGGCTTTACAAATTCAATGTTGGAGATGACTTAAAAAAAAAACTATTAAAAAATTTGATGCCATGATGATATACAATTGTGTCGGAACATAGGGGGCAGACCTAGGGCTAATCGTTCAAATACCAACAAAACCCTAAGATATCGGCCCTTTCGGCATCACCTGCAAAGTAAGTGAAGTCTCACCTGAGGAATCTAGAGGGGATGCAAGAACCAAGTTTCTACAATGTTGAGGGGAAGCAAGGCATTCAGCCTTTCATTTACTCATGTGCACAGTTCTTATTACTTAACAACTACTCAACATTCAACCTAGTCTGAATGCGACATTCTCTCATTAAACATTCATTTAGTTATTAGATGTGGCATTATAACATCATAAGTAAACATTCACGCCATAACATTAAACATCATACCATGCACAGGTCACAACACACAGATTTATGTGGTTCACCCAACTTGGGCTACGTCCACAATGACTAACTTCTAATATTATTCATTGATAGTTCTCTTACAACTGTGCACTGCGCTACAAAACATGCAACAATATCATTTACCAAACATGCCTGGTCGTTCTGCTGCAGTGTGAGTTCACTCCTTAGTCATACCTCATATTTCTTCCTTCGCTCAACCCCCTTACCAAAAAGCACTAGAAACACACATCATATCTCTTCTACTATGCTCTTATTTCCCATTCAACAACCCATTCATATTTATACATAGCAATAGGGCTAAGCCTATTACAAAAGTGGACAAAGTGTCCCAAAAACCCAATGGTTTATAACCGTTTTCCGCCTTTTGTGCGTTGCTCCGTCGCGCATCCTTTTGTCGCGCTCTTTGACTCCTTGAAGTCTACTTTTGTCGTGTGCTTTGGTCCATCTTCTAATTTCCTTTTACTCTTCGACTTCCTTTTGGCACAGATCCCAAAACTTATCCAAAATGCCTCTCTAACAGGAACCCAACACTCACATGTGGCTTGTCCCAAGCCACTCATGCTTGTTTCCAGTGCGTCATAAATGTGTGGTTGCGGCCTTTTCCTTGACCTCTAGTTCCTTCTGCAAAATTTGGTCTACTAAGTTAGCAGTAGCATGGGCTTGCACCTTCTTGACACCTTCTTCAACTGCATGTTGATGATGCCTTGAGTCATTGTGAGGGTCGTTGTCACTTTGTAAGATTCTTCCTGTAAAAATTTTATATGTTGTGTGAGGGCTTGTTGCTTCACCCTGAGCTGATTCATTTCTGAATACAACTTTTAGTTCTCATTCATCACAGTTACCACCTCTATTGGTGGTAGTGTGCCCATTGCTACTTGTAATGTCTGCACCTTTCCCTACACAGTCTGAATCTTCTGACTTATCTCCTATTGCACTATGTTGTCATTCAGTTGTGTCCAAACACCCATGGTCTTTGTGTACAACTACGTGCACTCTACTTCTAAAGTCTTTATACTGTCTACCATTGTTTTCATTTTTTGCTTCCTCGTCTCCCTCTCTTCAGGTGGCGTACTTGGTGTTACGCGTGCTTCTAGATCCATTATGCATGCACGAAAGCCTTGAATGGCTTCACTTATCTTTGTGACTTGATCTTCCATTGGGGCATCCTTTTCGGCCTATGCCTCTCAGAGTTATTGATACACACACTCGAATTCCTGTTGCATTCGTTCTACTTTTTGCATGGCCTTGTCGCACTCTTTTTTCACTTTGTTGTACTCTGTCTCTAAGGAAACATTTTTTGTTGTAATCTTTACTAGCTCACTGGATGTCTTCTTGGTGCGCACGTTCAACTCTTGTGTTGTGCTCATATGTAGCTATTGCAACACATCCATTGGTAGTCGTGATAGCACTAGATCTATGTGACCTAATTCCCTAGCCTGCTCTTGCATCTTAGTCGCGGGGAACTTGATTGCCCCTCTTATTAGCTTAATCAACCTTCTCTCCCCTGCTACTGCCAAGGACTAGGATATTGTTGGTCTTGCCTCTCCAGTCTTGGTAGTGTTGGTTGTTGGTTCTTCCTTCGTCTATCGACATGGTGCGATGTTTGTGGCTTCTAATAGTTGTCGCAATTCCACCATATGTGCCTCAATCTATTTTTTCATCTCTTCGTGTTATTGAGATGCACGCTAAAATGCATCGTTAGTAAAAAAAATTACCTGGTCACTTATCTTCTCCAAATCTTCTTCTGTGAGTACCTGAATAGTGACTTTCTAAGTGGATTTATGCTTGGGCCGTTAATATTTGGATCTTCCTGTCTCTATATCTTTTCTCTTTTAGTCATTGTGCAGTATTGGCGGTGACATTGGCTCCTCTGTTCCCTTGCCTTTGTCCCGATCCTCTTCTTTCTCCTCGTCGACGTCGTATACCTTCATTTTTGGCTGCATTGATGCCTTTGTCTTTGCGGGTGGAATATTCCACTCATCATCCCAATCGGCTATGATGTTTCCCATCTCCTCTTCCGTCAGTCTATATTGTGTTGGCAGCCATTGTTGGTCTGGGTCTTTCTTCTCATGAACGTACATGTGGTAGCACCCTGCTTTGAAATGCACCTATATTTGAAAGTCAGATAGACGCAGATGCTGTAGACAAGTGGTTGAATCTATTAGAAGGGTATTTTTCTGTTCATAAATTTTCGAATAGAGAAAAGATCACTTTTGCGCTCCTCGAAGCCATTCCCCATGTCAAAGATTGGTGGGAAACTTTCTGTGAGCAAAAGGAAATAGAGGAAACCTCATTATTTTCAGTCACGACCACCTAGGAATCCTTCAGGGATGCTATTAAGGAAAAATACTACCCTGTCGGAAGTTATGACGACCTATATACCAAATGGACCACACTGTGGCAAGAAAGAGACCAAGCAGTGCCATATTTCACAAATATCTTCCACACCTTGCGCACCAAGTTGGGTGTCAAATATTCAGAGCAACATCGTGCTCAAGTATCGTGGTGCTTTGCATAGATACATCCAGACCGAAATGGAATTTATGGACATCTCATCCTTGGGCGTGACCTACCGATATGCTGTCAAAATCGAGCAGAAGCTCAAACAAAAGACGCGGCAATTTGGGCCTGGGAACCCCTCACAACAAAATCCAGGAAAGGGCGGACCTAACCCACCGAACAAAGGACAGAGCAAAGATGGACAGTATCAGGACAACCAGTACAAAACGCAAGCAAAGAAGGACACCGGAAAGACAAAGAAAGATACCGGGAAGTGGTGCGACTTCCATAAGAGCCCTTGGCATAACACTGCTAACTGCCGCTCAAAGCAGTCGCTGGTGGCCGAAGTGAAAGCCTCTGAATCAGATGCGGATTCTGACTACGAGACATAACCAAAAAGGGGAAGACAGATCATTGATGCAGAACCCAGTGCTGTTGTTTCTACCACCAAGCTCCAGCCTGGTGAACCAGACGAGCCAGAAGAAGGAGAGCGCCTCTTCCATTCACAGATGTGGGTAAAAGGCACCCCGCTGCACTTCATCGTTTATAGCAGTAGCCAGAAGAACCTCATCTTAATATAGGTTATCAAGCGGCTGGCCCTGCAAACAACGTCGCACCCACAACCCTACACCATTGGATGGCTCTGCCAAGGAAGCGATCTCCGCATCAGCCAGCAGTGCCGACTGTCGTATGACATCAAGCCTTTCAAAGACGAGGTATTGTGTGATGTTGCTCCTCTCGAAGTTTGTGATGTTCTTTTGGGCCAACCTTATTTATGGAAACGTCACGCTGTATATGAGTCTATGCCTTGTAGTGTTATTATTACTTTGAACGGGAAATTGTAAAGGATACCCGAGGCAATCCCACCTAGTGTTATTTCCTTGATCTCTGCTAAGCAATGAAGGAAGGTCTTCTCTCAGATGGGGAAGTTTGTCTTCTTCGTGATTCACTCTCAGAATAAGCAAAAGATCGCAACCACATCCAGGGTCTCTGCGACCGACCTCTCCACACAGCAGAAGCAAGTAGATAAGGTCCTGGAAGAATACTCGGATATCTTCTCCTCACCTACAGGGGTACCTCTGCACTGCTAGGTCAAGCACCCCATCGATCTGACCCCCAGCGCACCGCTGCCCAATGGGCCAGTCTATCATCACTCTTTGTTAGAGAATGAGGAGATTAAGCGACATATCCAAGCACTGCTCCACAAGGGGCACATCCGCCCCATCTCATCACCTTGTGGGAGCCCAATCATGCTGGTACAAAAGAAAGATGGAACCTAATGACTCTGTATTGATTACCGGGTTTTGAATCAAATCACTGTCAGAAACCGGTACCCAATTCCCCGAATCGATGACCTACTTGATCAACTCACAGGGGCCAAATACTTCAGTAATATTGATATGAAGTCTGGCTACCACCAGGTCTTGATAGAACAAACAGATGTATGGAAGACCACCTTCAAGTCAAAGGAAGGACTTTTTGAATGGTTGGTCATGCCCTTTGGTTTGACAAATGCTCCAGCCACTTTCATGAAGATGATGGACGATATCCTGCGACCATTCACCAATACTTTTGTAGTGGTGTATCTGGATGACATTCTAATTTACAGCAAGACTTGGGCCGAACACTTGCAGCATATTCAGCAGGTTCTGCACACCATGCGACAGCACAAGCTATACGCCAACCTGGAAAAATGCTCCTTCAGCATGGACAGGGTCCATTACCTGGGCTACATCATTGATCATCATGGTGTACATGTGGATCCAACCAAGATCCAAGTCATCTGTGACTAGCCATCCCCAACAACACTCACTGAGCTTCAGAGCTTCTTGCGACTTGCTAATTTCTACTGCAGGTTCGTGTTGGGTTTCTCCCATATTGCATGGGCCCTCAGCCAAATAAACATGTGTGGTGGTAGGGAAAAATTTGCGTGGGGTCAGTCCCAACAACAAGCATTCGATGATTTGAAGCAGCGCTTGTGCTCAGCCCTAGTACTTTCACTACCAGACCTGCAACATCCCTTTGAGATCTTGACATATGCTTCAAACTATGCCATGGGCATCATTCTCACTCAGCACGACCACCTCATGGCCTATCATAGTGAGACAATGTCAGATACTGTCTGTAAGTACCCTACTTACGACAAAGAAATTTACTCCATTGTGCAAGCATGCCGCCAGTGGAGACATTACATTCTTGGGAATGACACAATCATCCACATTGATCATAAGCCACTGCAATTCATACAGACACAGGGAAAATTGCAGAATGACCGCCATCAAAAGTGGTCCACATACTTGCAGCGATTCCACCTCGACATCAAGTATAAAACAGGAAGCACCAATCATGTCATTGATTGCCTTAGCAGGCCGCCAGTCATGGCACTGACCACGGTGCTAGACTCTTGCGGCCATGAGACATCTGGATGGCCCTAACTCTATGAGTCAGACCCTGACTTCGCCACCACCTACCAAATGTTGGGTGCAAATGCAGTTGTTGATAATTTCCATCTTCAGGATGGGTTGTTGTGTCATCTGGGCCATATCTGTGTTCCATCAAGTGAGCGAGGGAAGTTGATCTGGGAAGCCCACTACAGTCGGGCGACATGACACTTCGGTGTCGAAAACACAGTGGCGATGCTACAGAAACAATTCTACTGGCCGAAACTTCGACAGGAGGTCGGCAAGTATATCAGGTCCTGCACTGCCTACGCTATTGCCAAACCGACCACTAAGAAACATGGCTTGTACACCCCTCTTCCTACTCTTGACAGGCCATGGGAATCCATCTCAATGGAATACATGTCGGGCCTCCCATCCACCAAGCGGGGAAATGACTGTGTTTTTGTGGTTGTTGATCGCTTTTCTAAGATGGCGATTCGGGTTGCCTGCAAGAAGAGCATCACAACAGAGGCCACTACCAAGCTCTTCTTTAAATGAGTGTGGGTACATTTTGGAATCCCACAAACCATTGTCTCAGATCGGGATAGTTGATTTCTCAGCACATTCTGGTCGAGCCTCTGGTCACTGCTGGACACCAAGCTCACCAAATCCACGGCCTTCCACCCCTAGACAGATGGCCAAACTGAGGTTGTAAATCGAATGATTGTGCATATCCTTCGCATGAATAATTCAAATCACCCTCGCACATGGGATGAGAGCCTTCCCTATGTCCAGCATAGCTACAACCGAGTCTTGCATAGCTCAACCGGCCACATCCCCTTTCAAGTGGGGTTGGGATTCCAACCATTGGGTCCCATAGATGTTGCACTTCCGCTTGCGGTCACCTCGACTGACTCATCTCCTGCTCCAACTGAAGCTGACAAAGCCACCTAGTTCATTGAGTGGATCCAACACATCCGCCAACAGGTTCAGGATATCCTACAGAAGTCCAATGACAAGTACAAACAACGTCATGATCAACATCGGGTGCCGCATAAATTTCAGGTGGGCGACAAAGTTTGGTTGCACTTGCAGAAAGAACGCCTTACAGGACCCCATCAGAAGCTTCACCCACTCCGTTATGGACCGTACACTATCACCAAGGCCATGGGGGATAATGATTTTGAGCTCAACATTCCTTATTTCCTTGCCCTGCACTCAGTGTTCAACGTGGATCTCCTTCGCCTTTATTTCCCACCATTATTGGACACCTCAGAAGTAGCAGAACAATTGACACCAACAAAGATCAACCCCAACTGCATACAACAATCATCCAATGATTAGATTGTGGACAGACAGATAAAGGTCACTTGACAACAAAGGATCCAGCTTTATCGAGTCGTCAAAGCAGGGCAGCTCTTGCACCAAGGCAAGTGGCTCACGCGGGGCCAAATTCAACAGAAATTTCCTCATCTAATGGGGGACCTCAACACAATGGAGACCATTGCTTCCTAAGGAGGGAGGATTGATCTAGATGGATATCGGTGGCCACCCACCTTTTCCAACTGGCTCAAAACAGTTTTCTGACAATTTTGGCAATTTACTATTTTTAGCAGTTTTAATTTCCGGGGCCATTTTGATGGCCTAAATGAATTTTTTTCGGTATCGAGCTCCTCAATGACATCCAAAGGCTTGATTGAGCCCACAAAATGAATCTCCTCGACGATACCTTTCCAACGGGCTATCACACGCCTAAAACAGAGATCGTATGCAAAAGTTACGACCTCGGGAAGTTGATGTACTAACTTACCCAAACGGGGCCCACATGACTTTTGGCGCTTCATCTCCTAGGGTTAGGTTTTTGGATGCCTAGGGTTTTGGAAATTCTTGCTTATTGTAAAAATTCTTTTAGAGCCTCATTGTAACCTTCTTCTTGTGAATGCACGCTGTTGTCACATCTCTTCTCATAGATAAGCCGCCACCATTCCAACAAGCTTGTTTTCGCTGCATTTTACAGTTTCAGCTTATTTCGTTATTGAATAGAAATCCAGTTTTACTGTATCTTTGTTATTTTGAGTTAAGAACCTATTAATAATATGTATTCATTTCATTCTACTCATAAAATCTGGATTAGTGGTATCAGAGCGGTCTGCTCCTTGTCGTCTTAATGCATGTCCCCAACGAGGTCGGAGTACAAAGAGTTGGGTCTCAAGCTTGTTTCTCTTGAGGAAATAAGCTCTCGCATGCCCAAGCGACCTCCCATGGCAGTAGAAAAGAAATATGATGGGATAGGATATCCTTTCAAACTGTTGATTGAGGAATCCCTCATGCAACAGAGGAACAAGATGATGGATAGTTTCGTGCAAATCCTTCGGCGACTACCAACAGGCGACACATCTTCTTTGAACGGAGGCACCGCCCCCTTCAAGGTACAAATAAACTTTGATATTCCTATATTTGAAGGTCAGATAGACGCATATTTTGTAGACAAGTGGTTGAATCTACTAGAAGGGTATTTTTCTGTTCATAAATTTTTGAATAGAGAAAAGATTACTTTTGCGCTCCTCAAAGCCGTTCCCCATGTCAAAGATTGGTGGGAAACTTTCCGTGAGCAAAAGGAAACAGAGGAAACCTCATTATTTTCAGTCATGGCCACCTGGGAATCCTTCAGGGATGCTATTAGGAACAATACTACCCTATCAGAAGTTATGACTACATGTATAACAAAGGGACCACACTGCGGCAAGAAAGAGACTAAGCAATGCCCGATTTCACAAATATCTTCTATGTATCGCAGTGCTCTGCATAGATACATCAAGATCGAAATGGAATTTCTGGACATCTCAGACATTTCGATGATTTGAAGCAGTGCTTGTGCTCAGCCCCAGTACTTTCACTACCAGACCTGCAACATCCCTTTGAGATCGAGACAAATGCTTCAGACTATGCTTTGGGCGCCGTTCTCACTCAACACAGCCACCCCGTGGCATATCATAGTGAGACACTGTCAGATACTGTCCGTAAGTACCCTACTTACGAAAAAGAAATGTACTCCATTGTGCAAGCATGTCGCCAGTGGAGACATTACATTCTTGGGAAGGAGACAGTCATCCACACTGATCATAAGCCACTACAGTTCATGCAGACACAGGGAAAATTGTAGAATGATCGCCATCAAAAGTGGTCCACATACTTGCAGCAATTCCACCTCAACATCAAGTATAAGACAGGAAGCACCAATCACGTCGCTGATTGCCTCAACAGACCGCCAGTCACGGCACTCACCACGGTGCTAGACTCTTGCGGCCATGAGACATCTGGATGGCCCCAACTCTATGACATAGACCCTGACTTTGCCACCACCTACCAAATGTTGGGTGCAAATGCACTTGTCGATAATTTCCAGCTTTAGGATGGGTTGTTGTGTCGTCTAGGCCATATCTGTGTTCCATCAAGTGAGCGAGCGAAGTTGATCTGGGAAGCCCACTATAGTCGGTTGGCAGGACACTTCGACGTCGAAAAGATAGTGGCGATGCTACAAAAACATTTCTACTGGCCGAAACTTTGACAGGAGGTTGGCAAGTATATCGGGTCCCACACTGCCTGCACTATTACCAAATCGACCACTAAGAAACAGGGCCTATACACCCCTCTTGCTACTCCTGACAGGCCATGAGATTCCATCTCAATGGACTACATGTCGGGCCTCCCATCCACCAAGCGGGGAAATGACTGTGTTTTTGTGGTTGTTGATCACTTTTCTAAGATGGCAATTCTGGTTTCCTGTAAGAAGAGCATCACAACAGAGGCCACTGCCAGGATCTTCTTTGAACGAGTCTGGGTACATTTTGGAATCCCACAAACTATTGTCTCAGATCGGGATAGTCGATTTTTCAGCACATTCTGGACGAGCCTCTGGTCACTACTGGACACCAAGCTCACCAAATCCACGACCTTCCACCCCTAGGCAGATGGCCAAACCGAGGTTGTAAATCGAATGATTGTGCATATCCTTCACATGTATAATTCAAAGCACCGTCACACATGGGATGAGAGCCTTCCATATGTCCAGCATAGCTACAACCGAGCCTTGCATAGCTCAACCGGCCATATCCCCTTTCAAGTGGGGTTGGGATTCCAACCATTGGGTCCCATAGATGTTGCGCTTCCCCTTGTGGTCACCTCGACTAACTCATCTCCTGCTCCAACTGAAGCTGATAAATCCACCCGGTTCATTGAGCGGATCCAACACATCTGCCAACAGGTTCAGGATATCCTACAGAAGTCCAATGACAAGTACAAACAATTCCATGATCAACATCGAGTGTCGCATATGTTTCAGGTGGGCGACAAAGTTTGGTTGCACTTGGAGAAATAACTCCTTACAGGACCCCATCAGAAGCTTTGCCCACTCCGTTATTGATCGTACACTATCACCAAGGCCGTGGGGGATAATGCTTTTGAGCTCAACATTCTTCCTTTCCTTGGCTTGCACCCAGTGTTCAACGTGGATCTCCTTTGCCCTTATTTCCCACCATTATTGGACACCTCAGAAGTAGCAGAACAACTGACACCAACAGAGCTCAACCCCGACTGCATACAACAGGCATCCAATGATCAAATTGTGGACAAACAGATCAAAGGCACTTGACAACAAAGGATCCAGCTTTATCGAGTCGTTAAAGTAGGGCAACTCCTTCACCAAGGAAAGTGGCTCACCTGAGGCCAAATTCAGCAGAAATTTCCTCATCTAATGGGGGACCTCAACGCAATGGAGACCAATGATTCCTAAGGAGGGAGACTTGATCCAAATGGATATCGGTGGACACCCACCTTTTCCAACTAGCTCAAAACAATTTTCTGACCATTTTGGCAATTTACTATTTTTAGCAGTTTTAACTTCTGGGGCCTTTTTGAGGGCCTAAATGAAGGTTTTTTGGTATCGAGCTCCTCAACGATAGCCAAAGGCATGATTGAGCCCCCAAAATGAATCTCCTCAACAATACGTTTCCAACGGACTATCACACGCCTAAAACAGAGATCGTATGCAAAAGTTACGACCCCGGGAAGTTGATGTACTAATTTACCCAAACGAGGCTCACATGACTTTTGGCGCTTCATCTCCTAGGGTTAGGTTTTTGGATGCCTAGGGTTTTTGGCATTCTTGCTTATTGTAAAAAGGCCTTCAGAGCCTCATTGTAACCTTCTTCTTGCGAATGCGCGCTGCCGTCACATCTCTTCTCAGAGATAAGCCACCACCATTCCAACAAGCTTGTTTCCGCTGCATTTTACAGTTTCAACTTATTTCGTTATTGAATAGAAATCCAATTTTACTGTATCTCTGTTATTTTTTGTTAAGAACCTGTTAATAATCTGTATTCATTTCATTCTGCTCATAAAATCTGTATCAGAAAAACACCCACATCAGTCATAAATATGCTCACTTATGGTCCTAGCTAGTGTGTCCTAAACTTCCCTAGGTGTTGTAAGAACTTGTTGTCATAAAGCAGTACTAGATCTCATGTCTGAAATTTCTTTTGTTTGATGTGTCTATCATGCCATGCCTTTTCCCGTGCTTTCTGTACTTGCTGGTGGAATCCTGCAATAAACATGCCTTCCTCTAGCACTAGTAGTTGTGATAGTCTTTCCTCTACTGTGTTGTAATCCACAAGGTTTGTCATTTCAACAATGTGCATACTTGGTACAAGAAACTCCATGGGAATGACTTCTTCTTGACCAAATGATAATCTAAAGGGTGTCTTCCCTATCAACTTCTTACATGTAGTTCTGTAAGCCCAAAGCACTACAAGGATCCTTAAATCCTAGTCATCTCTCCCTACATTGCACACCTTGGTTAGTGCATTCTCCAGTATCTTGTTGAAGGCCTCCACTGTTCCATTTGCTTGCGGGTGATATGGAGTGCTCTTTCGATGTTGTATCTGGAATTCTTTTGTTAGTGATGCAATTGTCTTGTTCAAAAAGTGACTCCTGGTTGCTCATAAGTATCTTAGGACACCCAAACCTTGTAACTATGTTCTCAAACAAGAACCTCGCAGCTGTCTTCGTGCTGCAATCTATAATTGGTTCCGATTTTTCCCATCTTGTCAAGTAGTTTGTCACGATAATTATGTATTTGGCTCATGTTCTTCTTGTTGGCGGGTCAATTATTCTGACAAAATCCACTACCCATTTGTAAAATTCCTGCAGGGTAACTTGTGGATTCAAGGGAATCTCATCCCTTCACAATGGTCTTCCTACTCTTTGGAAAACGTTGCAGCTCTGGAAATATTCCTTCGCGTACTTATGGAGGGTAGGCCACCATAACCATGTGCACAAGATCATTTGCGTTGTCTCTTTTCCTGCATAATTTCTTCCTGCAACTCCATCATGTGCTTCTGCTAAAATCATGGGTATTTCGTGTTATATCACACATCGTCGTAGTATCCCATCTATGCCTAACTTATGTAAGTTTCCTGTGATCAACTGATAATATTTTGATCTGACCACTAGTTTTTTCTTCTAGGTTGTTGTCATATCAGATGGAGCCACTCATGTGCTCAAGTATTGGAGAATTTCTGCAAATTGATCGTCTACCATCTTGACTAAAAATAATTGTGCATTTGGTAAGCTATCGTCTAGGTTACCTGCATCCTCCCCTGTCAGAATCCACAACAAATGGTCTAGTTATGCATTCAGTTTTCTTGGCTTCACGATAACTTCAAAATCATACTCCTGGAACAACAACAACCATCTGCAGATCCTCCCCCCAAACACTAGTCTGTTCACTAGATATCTGAGTGTAGAATGGTTTGTATACATCTTGAAGTGGGATCCCAACATATAATGTTTGAACTTCTGCAAAGAATACATCATTGCCAAGCCTTCCCTTTCTTTCTTCATGTAATTTTTCTCAGCAGTCGACAACTTCCTACTAGAAAATGCAATCGAATGATCTAACTCTCCTTCCCCAAGCTAGGCTAACACCGGACCAAGCGTTATCGATGATGCGTCCATATGGAAATGAAACTCTTTCTACCAATCTGGGAATACCAAAATGGGCACAGTTACTAACTTTTGTTTCGATACATCTAGACCCTTCTAACAGTCTTCGTTCCAATGAAACTTAGCTTCCTTCTTCAATAACTTATCCATTTGGGTTGTAATCTGCACATAGCCTTTAATAAATTTTTGGTAGTAACCTGTATGGCCCAATGTTGTTCCCAATTGTCACACTAATTCAGGTGGTGGAAACTTAACAATTACTACTATCTTGGCTGGATCAACTAACAAACCTTTCTTGCATACCACATGGCCTAACAATATCCCAAATGGTGCGCAAAAAATACGTTTCTTCAAATTTAACGAAATCTAATATTGTCTACATCCATCAAACATTAACCTTAGATTTTCTATGTGATCTTTCAACATGCTAAAGATATTCCAATCATCTATGTATACTTCAATAAACTGATGAATTAAATCCTTAAAAGTTGCGACAAATACTCTAGAAAACATAGCAAGTGCATTCTTTAACTCAAAAAACATCATTGTGTACTGGTAGCTTCCCCACTCCATTGCAAATGTCATCTTGTGCCTGTCTTTTGACACAATATTTATCTGATGGTATCCTTAAAATCCATCGGTGAACGAGTAGGTGTCTTGTCCTCCTACGTTTTCCAATACTTCATCTGTAAATTGGGTCGGGAACGGGTCATGTAAGTAGGAATCATTCAACTTTCTTAAGTCTACACAAATTTTGATACCCCCCGTTTTCTTATATTAGACCACCATTGGGCTTATCCATTTAGATTCTGCGACGGGTTCAATTATACTAGCTTGTATCATCCTATCTAGTTCTGCTTTCACTTTTTCCTTGTACTTTGGATTTAATCTGTAAGGTCTACGCCTTATCGGCTTAGCATCTAGTTTCAGTGGGATCTTTATCTCGCCTAATTCTCCAGCTATCCCCATCATCTCTTAAAAGGTGGTTGGAAAAATATCTTGGTACTCGCATAATAGGTTTGCGATATTTTCCATGGTATCATCATTCCAATAATTCCCAATGATTACAAACTTTGGCTTCTCCTCTAGGCCAATGTTCACTTTTTGCACTCTTAAGTGCTTCACATACGTGTCAAATTCAAGTGTTGGACCTACTACGTCGCACTCCCCTTTGATTTTTGATACCTATACATTTCTCGGGTATTCTTCTTCTTTGTCATCCTCGGTAATGTTATAACATTACAATACTTCAAGAGTTTTCATGGCCTGTCTGTGCATACTACATGTAGGTACTATCCCTACTTGTCCTTCCATAATTTTTTTACCTCTAATGACTTGTAATACTGCATCAACTAAAGGTGTCTCGACTTCAAAATTAAATGTTACCTTAAAGTTTCGGATGAGCTTCTCCTAGTTTTTCATTCGTCTATGCACTTCTAGCTCTAAATACCAGTTCATGGGAACTATCTCCAATGTATGTATGAACTTGTGCATCCATTCTTGCTTCAACACTTGCTTCCAAGTTGTAATACATATTTCCACATGATCCTTCGGATCACTCATCCCTGTATACTTGGGCATAATTTTCTCTGCTCCAGACCTGATCTACATCAACCTTTTGCAATGGTGCTAGTCCTTTATCCCTTCCTTGTGGGTTTTCCACCATCTTGCTAGAGTTTCCCTCAGTGCAAAATCTAATGCTAATAACCTTTGATGTTCGGGTATCTGCAGCTAGAATTCATTGACAAAAGAACTTACCTTGGTTAATCCTTCTAACTTTGGTGTATCGCATACCTCTGTTCCGATCCAGCGCAAAGAGTGAGTAATGTGTGCACACCTTCTGGTCAACACTTCATGCAATCGGTGTCGCCAGTGTTCAAGTCCTTCCTCTGATTCTGATGCACAAGATTTTATGCTTCTCCAACTAAGTGCACCATCTGAAGTGAGATTGACATAGTCATCCATGTGCGTTGTCATATTATATAAGTTATTGATTTCCTTTCTTGTGGGCTCCACATATCTTCTTTCCTCCATAGGGTCTAATGGCACAGTGAATTTTAATCCTACTCCTTCAAAAACCATCTCTCTTTTCTTTAGGTTGATAATCGCCTGATTGTTGAAGACCCAATCCAGTCCAAGCAAATATGGGTACGACTGATTGCTATCCAAAATCTCGATGAATTCAAATTCATCTACACTACGCACTCCATATATGTTCACATGTACTCTTATCAGTCTCATGATTGGTATTATCTTATGCTGGTTAGCCAACCTCAACTGGAAAATCGACCAAACTAGTTTTGGTTTCCCCATCATCTCCCATGTTTGTCTTGGAAGTGATAAAATGGGAGAGTAGAGTGACAATACAAAAATATTCAATTACTTGTTAAATATCAATACATTGGACTCTATTATATAGAGTGCACATGTTGTTATCAGTTCCAACTTATTCCAAAGATAACTGGAGAGGTTGAGAGAATATCTCAACCACACACCAAACTAGGATATCACAAATCCAACTCTCTAACAACCTTCTAGAAATAAGATCACACAACTCACATAGAGATTGACTCTACTTCTCAATACATTAGCAAGCATATTAGATAAGTAGGAATTATATATTCCAACACTCTCCTTTAATGACTACTTATCTAAATAGCTATGTGGTCATATCTTCATGTGCTTCCTTTTGTACCTGCATCTGATTATTGACGTCCATATGAAAAGAAATACATCTACTAGAATACATGGGTCATTAGCCGTTGTAACCGCCAGTTCTCTAGGAATCCTTTTCAGCTACATGGTTCATTCAACCATTTATCCTAATACCTCCCCTTCATCACATCATCATCAACCTGGGTTTTTTTCGGGCTTACCCATAACCATGCTCTGGGTTTTCTCAGATTACCCTCAACCATGCACCGAGTTTTGTCGGATTACCTATAACCATGCTTTGGGTTTTCTCGGATTACCCTCAACCATGCACTAGGTTTTCTCGGATTACCTGTAACCATGCTCTGGGTTTTCTTGGATTACCCTCAACCATGCGCCATATTTTCTCAGATTACCTGTAGCCATGCTTTACATAGTGGTTTTTAGATCACCATGAACTTTTCACATTAGGGGGGTATAAAATGGCTCATGTACATAACCACTACATCAAAATATCATAGACTTGCTTTCAATTACATGTGTAACTCATATTATACTATGCACACCTTCAAACAAACAATACTTCTTAAATCATAACTCAATCACACTTCTCACAATTATATTGGAGGTTGCGTGAATCCGACAGAATGGGAACGTACACCTCACTTCATTATAACACCTCCATAATTGATTCCTCAATGACATCGTGTACTCAGAAACAAAAATGCCACTGATACTTCTCCAATCAGACTATTAATTACCGTGAAAATAACACACACAATGGTGTGTCACCATCTAGATATTGACCCTAAACAGTGGCAAAGTGTTTTACTTTGAAATTAGAATGATAGTTTTTTTCAAAATGCAAGTTATCAGTGATAGCTCCACAAATAGTAATGCATTCATCAAGGCACAATTGACTTTCCATCCAAAAATGGAGATTCCAGTGTAGTTGAACTAAAATTACATCACAAGGGCTTGTCTTTGGTGCTGCACGCAAACAAAGGATAACACCAACCACTTGGACAACTGAGGACACCAAAAAATCACCTGCATTGATAAAGTTGATTGATCCACTGTAATATATGGTCTCAAAAAGAGTCATAAACTGACTTCCACCAAGAAAGCAAGAAGAAGAAATACACGAAATCTATGAAAAGGAACTGGATGATTTTCATGGAGAGTCCATTGATCTTCTCCATCCGAAGCATAGTAATCGAATACCATTTTGATTACACAAAAATAATGCATCTATAAAACATTAACACAACACTTCAAGAAAAATAAGTCATTCACACACTCTTTTGAGCAACTTTTGCTTGGCCTCATAGTCATACACGTTCACAATCTCCACATCTTAACTCTAATTAAAAGGTATATGCATCAGGCTTTAATATTTGTATCATACGACACTTTTCTTAAATATGTGTTGATTAGCCATGAGAGAAATTGAACCAGAGCTCTCTATTATCGCCAACCTAGATAAATGGAAATTCTATCAACCAATCATGTGTATTCATCAAATGAATGAGCCACGGGTTCAAGCGGCTCTGCTCGATGCTTGAGGTGGTGCCTCTGTTGTTGGATGGATAAAGTCTTTCTCATGACTCTTCTTGTAGAAAACTATGTGAATCCTGGTGAGGTCTCCTTCTCTTCAGACTACAAGCACCAGAATAGTTTCCTTTACCAAATAGAGGACACACAAATCCATGCTACATAGTAACACACACAATAAAACACTCTACTCTCCACATGTTCATGGGCACTCTCGTGAGGGAGTTAGGCCCAGTCTTGATGCTCTAATACCATGACAAAATGGGAGAGTAGAGTGATAATACAAAAATACTCAATTACTTGTTAAATATCAATACATTGGACTCTATTATATAGAGTGCACAGGTTGTTATCAGTTCTAACTTATTCCAAAGATAACTAGAGAGGTTGAGAGAATATCTCAACCACACACCAAACTAGGATCTCACAAATCCAACTCTCTAACAACCTTCTAGAAATAAGATCACAAAACTCACGTCTTTACTTCTCAATACATTAGCAAGCATATTTGATAAGTAGGAATTATATATTCCAACAGGAAGAACATTGATGTCTGATCCTAAATCCAATATGACATTATCCATGTCATATTCTCTTTTCTGTGCACTTAATCTGAATTCTTTGTTTGTCCTTTTCTTATGTAAGACCTCGTTTACTGCTTTCTGTGTCATAGGTACTTATTGATCTTGTTTACATTGATCAATCATTATGTGTAGTGTATTCAATGTTGTCTCATCTTGCATCAATTCTAAACAACTTTTTTGAAAGTCCTTCAAAGCATTTACCTTCTCGGTTGGCCTTTATGGGATAGTGCGATCATAAATCGATGGCATATCGTATACTGGTAGTGTTTTTGACATTGAGGGTATCTATTCTAGTCCTAGTATATCCTTCCTTGCTTGCTAATAGGTTTCTTTTCCCTTCTGTGGATTGAATGTTGGCATGAGCTCAACTTCTTTCCTTATCCATTGTTCCACTCCTTTCTCTTTCTCTATCACATCCAGTTCGGTTCTGGTTCCATCACGCGTAACAATTGCTACTCTTGGTTGATCGTCGTGTTCTTCAACGACTATTATCTATAGGTTCTGGTTCTAATTATGATGTTGAGCCTGATGTGGGTTTTGATTCCCTCTTTCTTTCCAGTTCGCTATTAGTTGGGGGCAGTGTTCTGTCGCACGATCCAAGGATCCACAATATGTGCATGTCATGCAAGGATTTGGGAAATCTCTCACTAAATGTCTTGGTTGATTGCAGTTATAAAAAATTATTGGTCCTCTGCCTCCTCGACCAAATCCTCCACGTCCACCCTGATTAAATCCTCTTGGAGTGTTATACTGTGAAATTTCTCCTTCTACAGCGACATTTTCCTCTTGAATTATGTATGCATCTAAAGTGCTCTCTCTCATCAAGTCGAATGCACAATAGTCTTTCTCATCATGTCCTACTGATTTGAAAAAAAATACAAAACAAATTTCCTGGGGTTCTTTGGTATTTCTGCAGTAAGGGAAAATCATTCGGATGATGCCCCCATGTCTTACATATCTTGCAATACCCCACTCCTCCTGCCAATGGGTTGAGTGTTCCTATGGCCATATACTACACGAAGGTTGGACACTCTTCCTTCCTATGTCCTTCCATCTTACATGTTATACAAAAAACATGTTTGTGCTTTTCCTTCTCCTTCATTACCTCTGATAATTGAATTCTCAATGCAACTAACTGTGATTGTACCTGCACCATCCCCTACAGGAGATGCTTCTAATTTCATTGCGATTTTTAAAGCTTCTGGCTACGACATGACCTTCTGTTATGTTAACAGACAACAAATGTGTGGCAATAGGCCTTCTATAAACCATTCTCGGTTCTTCTCATCAGGAATTTGAAAGGTTAGTCGACCCATCACATGTTATACAACAAATATGTTCATGCTTTTCCTTTTCCTTCATTATCTCTAATATTGAATTCTCAACGCAACCAACTATGATTGTACCTGCACCATCCCCTACTGGAGATGATTCTAATTTCATTGCAATTTTTAAAGCTTTGGATATGAAGTTACCTTCTCTTGTGTTAACAGACAAAAAATGTGTGGCAATAGGCCTTCTATAAACCATTCTCGATGTTGCTCGTCATGAATTTGAAAGGTCAGTCGACTCATCACATCTTTAAATCTTTGTTCATAATCCCACACTGTCTCATTATGCACTCGCTTAATTTCCTTCAGTTCTGTAATATATTGAGATTTAGATTTCAGCTTCCTCAATTATTTTAACAATGCTTGTCCAATCTCTGCCAAAATTCCCGACTGTCTGGACGACATAGTTGTTTGAAACTTCATATACCATAGTAGTTCACAACCTCTAAACATCATGGCCAACTACGCGATTTTTGTCGCCTCGTCCTAGACATTCTTCGCAATCCATACTGTGTTTCTTACAAACAAATGTTGCTCAGGGTCCTCCGACCCTGTTCCCTGAAACTCAGCAATTCTCAACGCATGATCTATCCCTGCCATTGTACTAGATGTTTTACTTTCCCTCGGTGATGTTGGATGACTTTGGTTCACTGTGTTGTTTCCACTATTCTGAATATTTCTCTAACTTCCTCCACTTATTACAATTGCTCTTGAACAAGTCTTGGTTCCTACTTCAATTCTTAATGACACACACAAGTTTGTGGGTTCGATGTAGATTCTGATCTGAGATGGACTTCCTTCTTCTGTTAGGTGGTACTAAGGATACTATTACTTTATCTAAACTTTTTCCCACATCGCAATACTCCAATATCCTCATATGAGTTAGTATCCTCCCTCAACATCCTTGGTCCATCTGCTCCTTACTCATCCTTCCCACTCTCAGACGGTCCTCTGATCATCCCCCAATTCCCATATGTGCGCGAAGGTGCTTAGTTATCAGAATCCATCTTCATGACATTTGTATTGCACAGTAAAATCTTTATCCAAGTAGATAATGCGCTCAAATATCTTCTGTGTGGACCTTGGAAGAAGTCTCTCTCCACGACACTATAAGTCTGGGTACAATCTACTGCAAATTTTGTAATATAACCCCCCATTATACTACTCAACCATAAATATCTTGCGTGAGAAAACTTTTACTTACCGTATTGAGTTGTCTAATTAGTTCAAGAGTCCAGTTTCTCAGGGATTCAACTACGTGTCTCTTGACATTCTCCACTAGCCTTCCTAACCATTCAGTCAAAATAATTTGAAATTCACCAAAGAAAATTTCATGCAGATTTGTGAAAACATACCTTTGTAACCATTGTTGGTTGTTGAGCCTAGGGTTTCTATTTTGTTCTCTGGAAAAGTCTCATTGCTTCCTTTCTATACATTCTTCAATTTCTTCTCTATTCGGCCTCCAAAACAATCCCCTAAATTACAGTTCCTGGTCCTGACAACAAAACCATTTGTTGGAGCACAAGGGGTAGACGGTTAATCGTTCAAATACCAAAAAAACCATAAGATACCAGCCCTTTCAACATCACCTGCAGAGCAAGTGAAGTCTTACCTGAGGCATCTAGAGGGGTAACATGAACCACGGTTCTACAGTGTTGAGGGGAAGCGAGGCATTCAACCTCTCATTTAATCATGTGCGTAGTTCTTATTACTTAAAATCTACTTAACATTCAACCTGGTCTGAACGCAACATTCTCTCATTAAACATTCATTTAGTTATTAGATGTGACATTATAACATCACAAGTAAACACTCATGCCATAACATTAAACATCATACCATGCACATGTCACAACACACAGATTTACGTGGTTCACCCAACTTGGGCTATGTCCACAACGAATGGCTTCTTATATTATTCATTGATAGTTCTCTTGCAACTGTGCACTCTGCTACAAAATATGCAACAATATCATTTACCAAACCTGCCTATTTGTTATGCTGCAGTGCAAGTTCACTCCTTAGTCATACCTCATATTTCTTCCTTCGCTCAACTACCTTACCAAAAAGCACTAGAAACACACATAATATCTCTTCTACTATGCTCTCATTTCCCATTCAACAACCTAGTCATATTTATGTATAGAAATAGGGCTAATCCCGTTACAAAAGTGGACAAAGTGTCCCAAAAACTCAACGATTTATAACCATTTTCTGCCTTTGGCGCGTTGCTTCGTCGTGCATCCTTTTGTCACTCTCTTTGAATCCTTGAAGTCTGCTTCCATCATGCGCTCTAGTCCATCTTCTAACTGCCTTTTACTCTTCAACTTCCTTTCAGCGCAAATCCCAAAACTTATCCAAAATGACTCTCCAAGAAATTGTTATAATTCGATATCGGTAACCACTATGATTCTTTCCACATAATTCAATTGTCATTTCAATGGAACTTGCACTTAATGTATGTGATTGAGTAGTTCTATAACATCATTCCCACATTTTTTTTTGGAAATTTCTCCATTCTCAATTTGTTGATATTGATATTTTGTCACTGTCAATTTGAATAAGAACTTCATGCTTAACCATATTTGCAAGGGGTTGAATTTTTTCACCCTAAGCAATAAGAATATGATCTCGTCTTTTTATATTTTCAGCAAAAAGATCTCAAACAACCCATTCAATTGTGAGCATCAATTAGAAAATAAATCTACGACCACAATTGTAATTTAAATATTCAGAGTAAAGAAAAATAAATCCTCGCCATTTACCTCTTTAGAAGAATCCCTATCCAATCTTTCCAACTTTTCCATCTCACTAAATTTGGATGGCACTCTTCATATTTTTTTCTTAACTATGTTATTCTCTAAGTAACAATATCCCCTATTCCATCCTCTCCCCCCCCCCCCACAATCACTGCAACTTTATCCCCGTCTTTTATGTTTATGGGTTTACCTCCTTTGTATCTTTTTTGGTAAGGTTCAAATGTTATTTTGGTTCCCTCAACATCTTACAAAAGAACCACCTTAAGTAGGGGAGCGTAGGAAATTCGACCTACCACTATCTTTGACATTCACAATAAACATGTTAGGTACCAAAACCTTAAAATATCATAAGGAACCATAGGTACACGCCATGTACACCAATGTGAGAGTGGAGCACAACATCAATATAGATAAGAGAGATGAGTTACGCAATAACTCCTTAAAGAATAGGA
>ML797540.1:255342-311839 GCA_009831015.1 Picea engelmannii
CACAATAAACATGTTAGGTACCAAAACCTTAAAATATCATAAGGAACCATAGGTACACGCCATGTACACCAATGTGAGAGTGGAGCACAACATCAATATAGATAAGAGAGATGAGTTACGCAATAACTCCTTAAAGAATAGGAGAACCTCCTCCAAATAGATAAGAGAGATGAGTTATAAAGAATAGGAAAACCTCCTCCAAACACCCAAACACATTCATACATTCATTAGAATTGAAATTCGAAATCTGATCCACCCATTAAATTTGATGATTATAACAAATTTATTAACAATTTTAAGTATTTTGTTTAACTTTGATGATGGGTATGGAGGATTTCTCACTATATTTAATGGTAAAATGGCCTTGTGATGGAGAATTTTCTTTCAAATTCCATGCCTATTTGCTTGTCAAATTCCATCCCTACATATCATCTTCATTTGCTTGAGTTACCATTTCCAAAATTTAGAGAAAAAAATAAAAAAAACATATACAAACACTATCATCTATTCGATTATAAAAAAATGCTCTCCAACCAAGCCTAGACTAGAGAAGTAAAGTAAAAATAATCAAATCTCACAAGGAATTGCTCCATAGGCATGTGCACAAAACCAAAATCATAAATATAATTACTATACTATAATTAATATCATTATGGCATGTGCACAAAACCAAAACCATAAATATAATTACTATACTATAATTAATATCATTATTATATAACATAATCGTACGACACAATGAACAAAGAGGATATATACTTGAATCCGTCGTCAATGTCCATTCACCCATAAAAAGTATGAATCCCATTCATTAAGTAATGGGGACTTTACCCACCCCACGTTCTAATGAGAAGGTTAAGAGTTGTTTACATCCCACTGAGCCCTTCAAATAAAACATTTATATTAGCTTGTCTTAATAGGTAGTTCAACAAATGCCTTGTATACCTAGTAAGGTTAGCAGATGAGATAAATAGGGCACTAAGTTGGATGCATGTCTTGGGATACTTCCATTGAGCAACATACGAGGGGGAGGGGAAGGGGAAGGGGAAATTGACAAGAGACAACCTTAGAACACATGGTGAAAGGACATAACCTTAGAACACATGATGAAAGGACATAGATGACATAGGACAAGATGTGCTCATGTATAAGATTATGCATATGGTATGGGAAAGAGTGGATAAATTGCATATTAAGGGCATTTCGTAGCCTTGCATAGCATAGTGTATCCAAGAGGTTATGAAGAATATTGGTGTGGAATAATGTTCTACATGTAATTATCCTAGTCATCTAGGTTGATTTGATATTACATGTCCATGTAATACATGAGTTGATATGACATGGTCCAAAGATTAATGGTTAAGGGGATAATGATCGATCTTTATGACGATTGTATTCAAGTTTGTTGGTTGTAGTGCGTCTTCATGACAACTATTAAAGTTTGCTAGTCATGGTTGAAAGTGATTTATCTCACTAAAAAAATGGTTATAAGTTAGTTAATGCTCTATCTTAACGATCTTAGTCATTAGTTCCTATATTGAGTGTCTAATTTATATGCAAAATGATGATGAAGGAAGTGTTCGAAATTTTAATTTTAGATTGGCTCCTATGTGTTTATACATGTTCTATGATACTTTTTTGTGTAGTGTCTAAGTGGCACTTGTCTATGACAATATTGGAGTACATGGAACTCAAAGCCAAGAAAACATTGCACTAAGACTACACATGGATGTGCAATCGAGTATAGCACTAATTACATGATTTTAAATGGTAATGAATAATTGCTAGCAATAAATGGCACGTGTTTGACAATGGGTTTTCTCATGACACTCAAGTTCCCACTGTAAATTTATGTCTCAATGTGTGGTATGTGATTTATTATTTATGTTTTTGTTTAAGTTACTCTTACTTTATGGCATGTTTACAAGAAAATGCTTGTGTTGGACATGTTAATATTGGTAGGCAATTAGAGTATTGATATGTTAATGAAAGTGGTTGAGGTCAAGCTAGTATTAAGACTTCCCACAATTTCTCTCACTTTTCTTTTCAAATGTTGGTGCTAAGTGTCCTTCACATTTTGTGTCCAACAATTTTAAACTTGATATGTTTATATTATAAAATATTTAGCACGTTAGGGCTTAACCCAACATGTATGAATGTTAAAGAGATCAAATAATGCACTAACATATGAACAATCCTTACTAATTATGGAACACATACAACTACCATTACAATGTAACTAATTAGGTGAACCAATTAAGAATAACGATATCTTTGCACTAAAGAAGAAGAACATTAATCCCATCACATTGTTATTCTATTCAAGTGTGTTGATAAAAAAAAGAATCAAAGCATAGTTTCACAAAGCATAAATATGGTTGGTTGTCAAATACATGATAAATATCTATGCATAAAATCTACCAAATATTTTATTGGGCAAGTAGGGAGCTATGGCATAGAGAAAGTGCACAAGACATCTACTAGTGTTGATATGTTGCCAAGGTCATCTTGAGTTTTCTATTAAAAATTATCAATACTATAAGAAAATCCTTCAAAACATTTAACTACAATAGAGTCGAACAAGGAAAGCAATGAAGAACTATTGATCCGTAATTTTCAATCAGTGTTGATCAACATGAATGAAGTTAGAAAATAACTTATAATGCATGAAATTGAACCTAGGATGAGTAACACAAAATGTTAAACCAATCTCAACTAAAGGCTCTAAGAAAGGGAAAAAGATTATTGTTGAAAGGAACTCTCTTCATCTATCCATTGGCTATAATTACAAACATGACCCAATTTAATTGTTAATGTTGCAAGACAACTAGATAAACTAGAGGAGGAGGATGTCGAGCATGCATATATCTAGAATAATGTCTCAAGATCTTCTATTGGCATTCTACTCCAGATGTATTTGGTGCATCTTTTTGAATTTGTTTCTCAACAAACGATGGATCTATGAGGGTCGAATGAGCTATGTAGGATGTTATAATTGACTAAAGGAAGTAACTTGTTGGGTGCAAAAAGAATTCATATTAGCTAATCAATCACTACAAGAGATAAGATGGTGGGACATGTTTATAAGTTTCTTCCATGTGGCCTTGAAATCATTCATCATATTATCTACCAGAGTTGTCCAAGCTTCCTTCTATTATAACTAGTCTCCCAAGGTGTCATGCACAATCTTTAATCAACGTGCTCATACAAAAGGTGGATGTTATTCAATGAATCCTTAATATATTTCTCTAGCTATTGCAAGTGGACTTGAGATTGGGTCTTGGGATTTTAATGAGATTGTCAAGTCCTAAAACAAACTTCTAACTTTATTTAGTACCAAAAACTTTCACATAAGTCCACCAAGTCTAGAGGAGTAACTGTAGAGAATGTACTTAATGAGGGAATTGTAGAGATTAAATCCATCCAATTGTAAAGCCTAATAAATCCATTCAATTAAGTGTATAAGGAAAGTTGGTTAACCTATAGACAAACAACTTTTATCTCTTGTATTGTAATGCATGAATCCATATTTTTATATTGATCTATGGCTCCATTGTGCATATCTCATGAATTCACTAATTGATCCCTCTTATTGATCAAATATATATTTGTGTCCAACAAAAGGAGAGCATCTTGTTTTTCTAATCATCTTTGGGCTTCTACAAGGGAGGCTTGTTGTTGGACCAAAAGGGTGTCATTCTATGTGAGGCATAACTTAAGTACAACATTCTTAGGTTCGAACCCATCACATTGTTACAATTCATATGCATATTTCAGAAGTAATAGAACAAGGATTACCATCCTTAGTCTGCTTAAGTATTGACTTAAATGAAATAGAACATGGATTACCATCTTCCATTTTAAATCTCTTTCAAATATCCAACAAATACCTTGGATGAGAAATTATGATGGCATCATCCAAGTGGATAAATTGGATGCCTAGAAAGAAATGCAAAAAACTTAAGTTGGTCATTTCAAATGTATATTTCAATTTTGACTTCTAACCAAAAGCTGAGTCTCCATTATTTCCAATAATGATCAAAACATCAACACAACACACAATTAAGAGAACTACATCATTCACATGCAACACATAAACATTGTGATATGATTCACAATGCTTGAAACAAAGTTGAAAAAAAAAGGTATTAGTCTTCTCATACCATGCACAAGGTTCTTGTTTCAAACCATACAAAGATTTCTTCAATTTGCACACAAGATTTTTGTCTTGCACATAAATAGGTGGTTGCTCCATATACATCTCTTCAATGAAATCCCCATGTTAAAAGTCACTCTTCACATCCTTTTGATGTACCTCCCAACCAAAATTAGCAACAAGATAAATAACAATTCAGACATAACTCATCTTAGTTATAGGAGAAAATGTCTCACTTTAGTTGATACCTTCCCATCAAGGAAGAACATTTTTCAATCAATCGAGCCTTATTTCTCTCAGCACCACCATCCAACACAAACTTGGTGTTATAGACCCCTGTTAGGGACCTAACCTCCCTAACCCATTACTTAAGTAGAATAATATATTTCCCATGTAATAAAGGCTAAAATTAGTTAATAAGGCTTATTTAATAATGTGAACAAGTCTAACGTAAGAATACATAATATAATCTTCTTCTTCTAGAAAGATCTTTCTACAGAATGTTTGTTAGAAGATAGAATTAGTATAAATAGGAATATAAGACATGATAAAGTCTTTTCTTGAGAATTATTGTAATAGAGCTCTGCTCTACTGGAGGTTTCCCCCTCGAAGAGGCAAGTGAACTTGGATTTCTATCAATAAAGGTATCATTATTGTTGTTTTTATTCTCTATATTTTTTGTTCTGCTGGTATTTGTTGCAATATTTTTGTTTCTGCTTATTATGATACATATGGTACCTTACAAGTGGTATCAGAGAACTTTCCTATGTAGAAATTGTGGGATTTTTTTTCCAGGGTAGAGACATGTACTGTTGACATCTTTAAAGCACAAAGCTCTATCATTCAGTGGGTGAAATTGTGGCTGGGGAAGACTACATGATGGAAATACAAATGGTTTCATGGGGTTACTCGAAACAAATGTTTCACCTTGTTGGAAACCTCTTTAAACCATGTTGGTACCCCTTTGAGTAGTATCACATCAGACAAAATATATACATAGTCATCACTCCCACGTACTGTTAGGTATATTAGGAGTACCCTAGGCATTTGAATCCATATCTAGATCATTCAACCGGTCGTCTGATTTCTATAGTGACACCAAGAAAAACACTCGAGAATATACTCTCTAGTACTTGGGTAATCGGGTAATAGGGCTAAGGGTACTATCAATCCTCCTTAGATGGTGCCCTAAGATATTCGGCCGAGTACTATTGTTCAACCTGTATATCATAGAGCTATAACACAGGGAAAACCCTTATCTGTAGGAACCCTGAAAAACCCTAACCCTTGGGAATGAAATATAATAGAAAAGGAAGAGAAGGGATATCTTGTCGCGCAACCCTGCCTCCTGCATTCTGGTTACGAAATTCCTACACAATTTCCCCTTTTAACAATTTGCTCATTTTTGTCACTACAATATTCTTTAGGCTAGAGTATAACTCCACGAGAGTAAAAAAAAAAGTGTAGCGGTCCTGCTGGCACCCTTATTCAAGACCTCTCTCATTGGATTCCTTTATTCGCCCTGATCGTCATGGTACCTATCCTTTTTAATTCATTTATTCCCATGGACCCACCACCCTTCTCGAAACCCTTATTTGACACATATCCCATTGGCTTCCCCTTGTTTCCACGATTGCAGTGGTATATATCACTTATCGACCTTTTTTCAGTGGACCTACTCCCCCTCACATGCACCCCAGGGAAGAATTTATAACCTCCTTGGAGCACTTGGATTTTAGAATGGAGGGCATGTTTGATGCCTTCAGGGAATGCTTTATTAGTGGCCTAAAGGATGAAACATGAGCCCAAGTCCTCATGGATTTCCCATATACTTGGTTGGAAGCTACTAAACATGCCAAAGAAGCACAACAGATTGTATCTTCCCAAAAATAAAACCCTCCTTTATTCCTCACCCTAAACCCACCAATCCTGCCCATCATGATACTCCTGCCAATATCCAATAATTAACTAGGGAAGAAATGGTTGAACGCCAAATCAAGGGCCTTTGCTACAATTGTGATGATAAATTTTTCCCGAGGCACAAGTGGAAAGAATATAATATTTTTATGGCTATTTCTGAGGATGTTTTTGACAAGGATCTTGATGTTTCTCCTATGGAAGAGATACCCCAAGCAGATGATCCTACTCTACCCTCTTACCCTTCCAAAGTTGAACCATTAGTTTTACTCAACGCCCTCACTGGATTCCCTGCTCCCCAAAACCTCAAGTTAATTGGCTACATTAAACGTAGGAAAGTCATCATCCTAATTGACAGTGGAAACACCCACAATTTTATTCATCACCTCATTTCCCAAGAATTCAATTGTTGTATCTGTGCAGTCAACACTTTTAAGGTAATGATTTCCAATGGACGTTCCATGATATGTGGGTGGCGTTGTGAAAATGTGCACTTACAAATTGGTCAGTACCACATGAAATATCATATATTTGTTTAGACATGGGTGGTTGTGACATATTGCTTAGTGTTGAGTGGTTACACACTGTCGACCCCATTACCATGTATTTTAAGGACCTTAGCTTGCAATTCCACCGGGAGGGACAACAATACAAGTTCCAAGGCATTAAGACAGGATCACTTGATATCATCATCTCCCATTGAATGGAAAAGCTACTAAAAAAAGGTCATTCTATCATTATTTCCAAACTCCATTATATTCAAGTTGTTGAGACACCCTTTGTGCATCATGACCTCCAATATATACGCTACCGACACCAAGCTATTTTTAAGAACCCCCATGGCCTTCCCCCTTCCCGCGACGTCCATGATCATTCCATTCCTCTAGTCCCCGATAATATTCCTCCTAATGTTCACCCTTACTATCATCCCTTTGCCCAGAACGCTGAAATTGATAAAAAATTTCAAGAATTGCTAGAAGCGAGTGTTATGTGTTTGAGTACTAGCCCCTATTATTCTCTAGTAGTCATGGTACTCAAGAAAGAAGGAACCTTTTGCGTGTGTCCTGATTTTCGTGCCCTAAAAAAAATCACAGTCAAGGACAAATTTTCCATTCCTGTCATTGATGACCTTTTGGATGAATTGAGTGGTGCTAAGTACTTTACCAAACGTGATCTTCGTTCTGGCCACCACCATATACATATGAAGGAAGAATAAATTCCCAAGACTTCATTTCAAACTCATGAGGGTCACTATGAGTTCTTGTCCATGCTTTTTAGCCTATGTAATGATCCCTCCACTTTTCAAAGTCTCATGAATCATGTCTTCCATCCCTTCCTCCATCATTTTTTCTTAGTTTTCTTTGATGATATTCTCATCTATAGTAAAACTTAGAAATCCCATCTCGCCCATGTGGATCAATTTATCCATATACTATCTCAACACCAAATTTTTCTCAAATAGTCTAAATGTTCTTTTAGAGCCTCTGAATTTGAGTACCTGGGTCATTTTATCATTAAGGATGGTGTACGGGTGGATCCTAATAAAATTGAAGCTATGAAGGATTGGCCTCACCCTAAAAATCTTAAAAGCTTGTGTGGTTTCTTGGGTTTAATGGTATATTATCACAAGTTTGTTCATAATTATGCAAAAATTATAGCTCCTCTCATTGCTCTCCTTTAAAAGAATGCTTTTGGTTGGACTCCAACAACTGATCAATACTTCCAAGCCTTGAAAGATGTTATGTGCACAAATCCTCTCCTAGCACTCCCAGAATTCACCAAGACTTTTGTCTTGGAATGCAATGCGTCAAGGAAAGGAATTTGGGTTTTCCTCATGCAAGATGGATGACCTTTGGCTTTCACTGGTAAAAAATTGTGAGAGTGAAATTTGGGACAATCAACCTATGAAAAGGAAATTTTGGATATTCTGCATGCAGTGGATCTCTAATGTCCTTATCTATTGGGGAAACACTTCCAAATCAAAATTGATCATTGTAGCCTCAAGTATTTTCTGGAACAAATATTTTCATCCCAGAAGCAACAAAAATGGGTGACCAAGTTGTTTGGATTTTATTACGAGATCATCTACAATAAGGGAAAATAAAATGTGGTTGTTGATGCTCTTTCAAGGAAATATGAAGAAGAAGGGTCCCTCTTTTCCCTCTCATTCATTGTAGAAGACTGGATCCAAGTCATTCATCAGGAATGCTTGCAAGACCCCAAATTTTCTATCCTAATCCAAAAATTGCAATAGGATTCTCAAGCTTCTCTAGGGTACTCTTGGCACATTGAAGAGCTTCACTATAAAGGTCACTTGTATTTAAGCAAACAGTCGAACCATAGATCCATGGTTCTCTTTGAGTTTCATGCTTCACCAACAATTGGGATTTCATGGTTTACCAAAACATATTAACCGATAAAACATTATTTTCTCTGGGATGACATGAAACATGACATCCACACTTTTGTGGCTGAATGTGATATTTATCAACGCAATAAGGGAGAAACAATCAAATCTCCAGGAAAAATCCAACCTCTTTTGATTCCACCTTCTATTTGGAGGGATATTTCTACGTATTTCATTGTTGGCTTACCTAAATCAGGAAATAAGTCAATCATCATGGTGGTAGTAGATCGTATTTCCAAACATGCTCATTTTTATTCTCTTCAACACCTGTTCATCACATCTAGAGTGGATCAATTTTTTTATGGATAATATATTCAAGCTCAATGGCATGCCTCACTCTATTATATCTGACCGTGATCTAAATTTCACCAACAATTTTTGGCAAGAATTGTTTAGGCTCTGGGGAACCTAATTACATCTCAACACTGTCTATCATCCCCACACTGATGGAAAAATTGAAGCTATCAACAAGTGTTTGGAAATGTATTTTCAGTGATTTGCATCTAATAGAAAAAATCAGTGGTCTCAATGGTTACCCCTAACTAAATAGTGGTACAACACATCTTACCATACTGCCACTTGCATGACTCCCTTTGATGTAGTCTATGGGAAAAATCCACCATCGGTTCTCTCATACATACCAAGTGTCTCCAAGGTACAGGAGGTTGAAAACAATCTTACAGTCCGAGAAACCATTCTCTGTAACCTCAAAGGAAATTTGGTTCTGGATCAGAATCACATGAAGCAACAAGAAGATCAAGGTTGTTCCAAATGTCATTTCATTGAATGGGACTAGGTGTTTCTATGTTTGCAACCTTATAAGAAAAAATCACTCAAAGATGAACACTGTCCAAAAATTTCCCCCAAATTTTATGGTCCTTATACAATTCTTAAGAGAGTGGGGTCCATGGACTACTAGTTAGCTCCGCCCAGTCACTCTAAGATCCATCCTATTTTTCATGTCTCATGCTTAAATAAAGTGATTGGAACTAAATGCCAGACTCAAACTAGTCTCCCTGAGTTGGATGAAGAAGGTTCCATTTGGTTGCAGCCACAAGCAGTCTTGTACCAACACAAGTGTTGTCTATGTTAGCGCACCATCAAGAAAGTATTAGTTTAGTGGAAGGATACAACTTTAGAAGATGCCACTTGGGAGCTGACTACCATTCTGCAACAATTTCCTCATCTCAGGCCTTGAGGACAATACCTTTTTTCAAGGGGGGGGGGGGGATGTTAGGGACACAAACTCCCTAACCCCTCGCATATGTATAATAATATATTTTCCATTTAATAAAGGTCTACATTAGTTAATAAGGCCTATTTAATAACGTGAACAAGTCTAATGCAAGAAGACTTAATAGAAGCTTTCGCTTCTTGAAATATCTTCCTCTAGATTTTTTTTTAGAAGACATAATTAGTATAAATAGGAATACAAGACATGAGAAAGTCTTGTCTTGAGAATTATTGTAATATAGCTCTTCTTTGTTGGAGGTTTCCCCCTTGAAGAAGTGAGTGAACTTGGCTTTCTATCAATAAAGGTATCATTGTTGGTGTTGTTATTCTCTGTATTTTTTTGTTCCGCTGGTATTTGCTGCAATATTTATGTTTCTTCTTATCATAATACATTTGGTACCTTACAACCCCCTTGCAATTCACCACATTATTTCCTTTTGGACATGGAACCAATTCCCAACTCTTATTCTTCATCAAGAAATTATATTCATATGTCATATATTTTTCACATTCGTTCCTATGATGTGCATCAACATATGTTTCAGGATCTGATCCAAGTGGACATCAATGGAAACCTACCTCTTGCACTGAATCAACAAGGTTCTCCATCTTGGTAGATTTTTTATCTACAATTTTCAGTTCCTAAACTTTTGGGCCATTTTGAGGCCTTAAAAGAAGTTTTTAATCTATTTGGGGGCCTGAGGTTACCATAGAATTCCAAGGCTTGCCAAAAATTGTACTTCTTAGTTAGATATTTCCAATGAGCTACTGTGTGCCCCAAATGGAGATTGTATGAAAAAATTGTGCCCCTGGGAAGTTGACATGTCAACTAGCCACCTCAGGGCCCACAATTGTTTTGGCACTTTTTCTCCTATGGTTACATTTTTTCATCTTTAGGGTTTTCACTTCTTAGGTTTTAGTAATTTATGTTAAAATACCATTTCATCCTCTTGTAATAGTTACTTGTGAAAGAGAATAGTCGACGTGTCTCTCTTTAGAGATAAAGCTACCACCATTCTAGCTAGTTTGTATTGCTTTGCATTTCATAGTATTTTCCCATTTCATTTATTAATATAATATGGTTCTCACTATATTACTATTCTCCCTACAATATTTGTGTGTGTGTGTGTGTTTCATTCATAATCCTACATTTGATTTCATTCTCTATACAATATAGATCAATGGTATTAGAGAAATCTATTCTTTTTTGTTTCTTGATGCATGTCTCCAACGAGGTCAGGGAATAGAGAATTGGGTCTCAAACTAATTTTACTTCTGGAATATCACTCTCATTGGCCCAAGTAGCTTGATATGTTGGATGAAAAGAGATTTGATGGAGCATGATATCATATCAAGTTGTTGCTTGAGGAATCCCTTGTGCAATAGGGGAACAAGATGATGGAAATTTTCTCCTAGATCCTTTGACAATTTCCAATAGCAGTCAAGACACCTTCAACAAGCAACCATTTCGGAGGTGTGACACCCTTCAAGGTACAAGTTAACATTGAAATTCCTTTATTTTAAGGAAATATATATGCACATGCTTTATATAAATGGTTAAATCTTTTAGAGGGTTATTACTTTATTCAAAAAATTCCGAACATTGAAAATATCACTTCTGCACTCCTTAAGACCCTTCCCCATGTCAAATATTGATGGGAAGGTTACTAGGAGAGACATGAGGGTGATGAGTCTAAAATTTTTAGTATAGAAACCATTTGGGTGGATTTGGTTGATGCTCTCAAGGAGGAATTATAGCCTATTGGGAGCTATGATGACCAATACATGAGATGGAAAACTATGCATCAAGAGAGAGACTAGATGGTTCTAGAGTACACCAATATCTGCCATACCTTGCACTTAAAACTAGGTATGAGAGACTCTGAGTGGAACCTAGTTTTGAAGTACTGTAGTGGCCTACATAGGTACATCCAAAAAGGGATGGATTTCTTGGACATATCCTCACTGGGAGTTGCTTATTGATATGATGTCAAAATCGATTAAAAATTTAAGTAGAGGAATACATGGAAGTTTGGGTCTACAAATACATCGTAAAATAAGAATGGTAAAGATGGCCCTAAATCACGAAACAAAGGATGGAGAAAGGATAGCCAACCTCAAGAAAACTAATCCAAGCCACATGAAAATACTTAAGGTAATGGAAATTCGAAGAAGGACACTCGGAAGTGGTGTGAGTTCTACAAAATTCCATAGCACAATACTGATGAATTTCACTCGGATCAATAAATGTTGGTCAAAATGAAAGAAAAATAATATGAATTTGGCTCAGACTCTGATTCAAATAAGGATAAGGGAAATCAAATCATCGATGAAAAACCTAGTGCTACCATTGCAACTACAAAGATCCAACCAGAAGAGTCAAAGGATCTTGAGGAGAGGGAGCACCTTTTCCATTCACATATGTCGGTGAAGGGGACTTCACTACATTTTGTTGTTGAAAATGGTAGCCAAAAGAACCTAATCTCAATCGAGGTCATCAAGAGATTGAAGTTGCCAAAAATTCCACACCCCCAACCATACACCATTAGTTGGTTGAGCCATGGACAAGACCTCCATGTCAGATAACAATATCACCTATCATATGGCATCAAGCCCTTCAAAGATGAGGTACTATGTGATGTTTCCCCACTTGAAGTTTGTGATGTTCTTTTATGACAACCCTATATGTGGAAACACCATGTTTTTAATGAGTCTAGGCCTTGTAGTGTCCTTATTATTTTAGGAATCCATCTCTACAGGGTACCATAGGTAGTTCAGACTACTGTAGTTTTCTTGATCTTGGAAAAGTAGTTCCAAAAGGTAATCTCTCATACTAGAAAATTTTTCCTCTTCATGGTCTGATCGAAAGGTTAACATAAGGTCACAAGACTACCACTTCCTTAGCATGGATCCTCTCTACATTGCAGAAGAAGGTGGACAATATTATAGAGGAATACAAAGATATCTTCGCTTCACTTATGAGGGTGCCTCTACACTGCTAGGTCAAACATTTAATTGAGTTTATACTTGGTGCCCCTTTACATAATGGCCCATTATACAAATGATCTCTTCTAGAGAGTGAGGAAATAAAAAACATCGAATTCATGAGCTCATACAAAAGGGGCACATTCAACCAAACTCCTCAGCTTGTGAGCCCAATTGTGTTGGTGCAAAAGAAGGATGGGACATGAAAACTTGGTATTGCTTATAGAACCCTGAACAAAATCATTGTTAATAATCGATGCTCGATCCCTTGTATTAACAATCTTCTTGATCAGATTAAGGGTGCCAAGTTCTTTAGTAAGATTGATCTAAGGTCAAGCTACCACCAGGTCTTGATTGAACAAACTGATGTATGGAATACCACATTCAAGTCTAAAGAAGGAATTTTTGTGTGGTTGTTCATGCCTTTGGCTTGACTAATTCTCTAGAAACATTCATGAGGATGATGGATGAAATCTTGTGGCCATTCACAAACTCTTTTATGGTCAAACATGTGCATGACATCCTCATATTCAACATAACTTGGACATAACATTTTCAAGCCATTCACAGATCCATAACACTCCATAGAAACAAAAGTTATATGCCAATTTGGAGAAATGCTAATGTGGAATGAAAATAATTTAGTATCTAGGATACATCTTGGATGAACATGGGGTGCATGTGGACCTAGCCAAGATCCAATTCATTCATGACTAGCCATCCTCGAAAAATCTAAAATAGCTCCACAACTTCTTAGGCCTTACAAACTTCTATCATAGTTTCATGTTGGGGTTCTCTCATATCACTTGGCCCTTAAGCCAAGTGACCAAGGGTGGAGCTAAAGATAAGTTTTTCTTGGTTGAGTCATGAAAGAAAGCATTCAAGGATCTAAAAAACCACCTCTTCTTGAAAACAATCCTCACTCCGCCATGCAGCCATTCAAGATTGACATATGTCTTTGACTGTGTTGTTGGTATAGTACTCACTCATCATGGATATCTGGTGGCCTATCACAATGAGACACTCTTTGATATTATTTGCAGATATCCCACTTATGATGAGAATATGCACTCCATTGTGTAGAAGAATGAGTTATTATAAGAGAAGGAAAGTACTCTACGTAATGAGAATAAGTGTGGAAATTCACGAAGACCACTCTATAATACCCTTTCTTAGAAAGCCCTATTTTCTTAACTATGTCGGGTGCTTCACTATGGATTCGGTCTACCCGCCTCACCATCATGAGAGGGAGGGAAACGATTTCTCTTGCCGAAAATGTCAGAATTTTCTTTTGGGAAAGGAAACGACCATCCACACTGATCACAAGCCTATGAAATTAATGCAGACACAAGGAAAATTATAGAATTATTACCATCAAAAGTGGTCCATGTACTTGCAACAATTCCACTTTTACATTAAGTACAAGAAGGAAAACACAAACTGTGTTTTAGACTACCTCAACAGGCTCACGATTGTGGTGCTAACCCTATTTCTTAACTCTTGTGGGATGAGACCTCAAGGTGACCCCAATTGTATTATAGTGACATTGACTTCATTGCTACATATCAAACACTGGGCACAGGTAAACAAAGTCCAAACTTTCATCTCCAGGATGCACTTTTGTGCTATCTGGGACATATTTGTGTTCCTTCAAGTGAGTATTCAAAGATAATTTGGGAGGCACATTACAGTTGGGTGGTAGGGAATTTTGATGCAGAGAAGATGGTAGCAGTACTTTAGAAGTATTTCTATTGGCCAAAACCCCAACATGACATTAATAGGTATATTATATCATGCACTACCTATGTTATTGCTAAACTTGTCATTAAAAAGTAGCAGATATATTGATCCAGGTGGATATTGGTGGTCGGCCACCTATTCCAACTGACTTATTTTAGAATTTTTCATGTCAGTACATCTTTATGTACTTCTAGGGCCATTTTGGGGCCCTAAACAATGTTTTTTTGGCTTGCCATAGTTAAATTGTAGACATAGTCATATTTTCATGGAATAATGCGCAGTTATTTAAAATACCTTTCCAATGGGCTATCACACGCATAAAATGGAGATCATATGCAAATGTTATGACCTCGAGAAGTTGATGTACTAACTTACCCCAACGGGGCCCACATGACTTTTGGCGCTTCATCTCATGGGGTTAGGTTTTTGGATGTCTATGGTTTTGGCATTCATGTTTATTATAAAAATTCCTTGAGAGCCTCGTTGTAATCATGTTCTTGAAAATGAGCGTAGCCATCACATCTCTTCTTAGAGATAAAGCTACCACCATTCTAGCAAGTCTTGCACTCTGTATTTTTACAGTCTCTATACATTTCTTTCATTAATAAAAATCATGTATTTTTGTATTTCTCTGTTTTTGGCAATATTTATGTGTGTTTCATTGTAATATCTCTGCTTCCATTTCATTCCGAAAATAATCCGGATCAGTGGTATCAGAGCAGGCTACTCTTAATCGTTTTTCAGTGCATGTCCCCGATGAGTTCTGAGTATAACAAGTTGGGTCTCGAGCTTGTCTCTCTTGAGGAAAATCTCTCTTGCACGCCCAAGAAACCCTCCATGGCGGAAGAAAAGAAAAACATTGGAGCAAAATATTTTATTAACCTATTTCTTGATCAAGCTCTCACGTGACAGAGGGATGCAATGATGGAGAATTTTTCCTACATCCTTCAATGATTACCGATAGCAACATGCACATATTCATCAAGCGACCACTTTGGAGGAACCTCTCCCTTCAAGGTACAAGTTAATTTTGATATTTTCATATTTGAAGGTCAGATAGATGCAGACGCCTTAGAAAAATGGTTAAATATGCTAGAAGGTTATTTCTCTGTTCACAATTTTTTCGACAGGGAAATGATCACCTTCGCACTCCTCAAGGCTCTCCCTCATGTCAAAAATTGGTGGGAGCAAATTTCCATAGAGGAATCTGCAATATATGGGACTGAGCCCACTTGGTTTTTTTTTGTGGATGCAGTCAAGGAACAATACTACCTTGTTGATAACTATGAATACTAGTACATTGGATGGACCACACTGTGGCAAGAGAAGAGCCAAACAATGTCAGAGTTCACAAATACTTTCCGTACCTTTTGCACCAAGATGGGTATCAAAGACTCCAAGCGACATCTGGTTCTAAAATACCATGGGGCTCTACATAGGTACATCCAAACCAAAATGGATTTCCTAAACATCTCATCATTGGGAGATTCCTATCAATATGTTGTCAAAATCGAGCAAAAATTTAGGCACCAGAACAAGTGGGAGTTTGGGTATGCAAATCTGCAACAACCAAAGCGTGGTAAAGACGATCCTAACCAATAGCTTCCCGACAACCAATCCAAGGCACATGAAAATAAGGGTAAAGGAAAGACGAAGAATGACACTGGGAAGTGGTGCGACTTCCACAAAATCCCCTGGCACAACACTGATGAATTCCGCTCGAAACAGTCATTGGTGGCCAAGATCAAAGACAAGGAGTGGAACCCTGATTCAGAATTTGATCCAAAAAATATTGAAAACAGAAAGATCATCGACGCAGACCCCATTGCCACTATCACGACTGCAACGATTCAACCAAAAGAACCAGTAGACCATGAAGAGGGGGGGCACCTATTCCATTCAAAGATGTGGGTGAAGGGGACCCCATTGGATTTCATTATTGATAGCGACAACCAGAAGAACCTCATCTTAGCTGAGGTCATCAAATAGTTTGGGTTTTCGACAACACCACACCTGCAACCATACAACATCGAGTGGCTTCACCAGGGATGAGATCTCTGTGTCAGCCAACAATGTTGCCTGTCCTATGGAATCCATCCCTTCAAGGATGAGGTAGTGTGTGATGTTTCCCCTCTTGATTTCTGTGATGTTGTTTTGGGCCAACCATATATGTGGAAACTATTATAGCCCAAAAATTCCCTACCTATGCATACATGGATTTGGCTTTTCCACTTACACAATTTTCCAATTTACTATTGAGGATCCTTCTTAGAAAACCATTTTTTGGAACATGTACGTGCCATGATGAACTATATCCCGCATACACTCACTAGATTCATACTAGTCATCCCATGTACATACACGAGATGGATGCTAGAAAGCCCACGTTTAGCTCCAAAAGTTGCAAAAAATAAAAAATTTCAAGGAATTTGGCGGAGTTAATGGGCTATTGGAGGTTTCCCAACCATTTTTCCCATTGTAGCCTATCCCCAAACTGAATAACCATCTCTTTATCATACAAAAATAGGTCTTGGGGTCTCATTTACATGAGCAAGGAAGATAACAAGTAAACTCTGCCAAAATACCTTCCCCTTTTAGCCCAAGTTTTGCATCCCTTTCTGAGATTTGGACTCAACATCCCCCCTCTAGCCCTTTCTCTTTATACAATCCTTTCCCTTTTCCCAAAGAGATTAGTTGGTTTTGAGAGGAAAGTATGGAATGATGCACTTGGAGCAACAATAAGAGGAGCCTAGACCTAGTTTGTAGAGCATTTGTCGATAAGAAGGTTGTAATTATTGTAATCTTCATGTTTGAATAAAATAGTTCTTTTTTTGTCCCAAGACATTGTGTTTTTATGATTAATTGATTAATGCATCTATGTTTACATATGAACGCTAACATTGATAAGTAGAGATAGTATATATTGTAGCATTGTCTTTCGAAGTTCTTTGTAGGTCAGCTTTGGGAGGTGACCAACAATCCAAGAAGCTACAAAGGCGAAGGAGGTCTACACCAACCGAAAGAACCTAAGGTACACCTACTTTCCCTTTTCATGTCTTTTAAGTTCAAATAGTTTGGGGTAGTTTAGAAATAGAACTGTATTTTAAGGGAAGTCAATGCTCTTCCTATATTCTGACCCAGTATAGTAATAAGGGGATTTTCCTCGCTAGCAAAATTGGTGACTCCATTGGGGAGTCTCTCTAGGGTCTTAGTGGGAGATCTTGGTTAGATTTGATTTTCAATTTCTTTCTAAGTTTTCTGTGTGTTCTGAGTCAGGTTGGGTATCTGGTCACCTTCAAGGTGCCTACCGTCTTCCCTTGCCCAATTTTTCAATCCAATTTTTTTCTTTTTTTGAAAATTTACAGAGGTGTACGTGCCACGTTCTCTATACAACACACGTACATATGTGGTCTGCATTATATATAGCCTACGTACATACATAGGCTGGTCGTGCACCACACACGTTTCTATTGTTTTGGAGAATTTTTTCAAAATATTTTCCTATCCTACAAGAAACTTGTGGTTCCCAGGTCTTCTTGAGTTCCAGAAGCCTCTGTTTTTTGGGGTTTAGATAGTTTGCAGGCTCAGATTGTTTATGAAATAACAAAAAGAAATCCTCTTGTCTCTCTGTGTTTCCTAGATTTTTTGGCTTATTTTTAGCTTGGATTTTTAAGAAAAATGGGTTGTATTTTGAAAGAAAATTCCCCCTCATGGACCGGGGGGGCATGAATTGTGTATTCTGTAGTTTCTTTTATCATCTTTTGTTAGTTATGCTTTAATTGGAAGAAAAAAAACAAAAAAAAACATAGTTTTTTAGGTCTCTTTCTTTATTTGCATTTGCTTTGCATTGTTATTTGAAAAAGAAAAAGAAATTAGCATAGTGTTGCGTTTTCTTCTCATCTTGAAAGCATTTCAAAAGAAAAAAAAAAAAATAAAATTCTTTCATTTGCTCTTTTGTTTCACTCGAAAGTTGCATTGTGCATTTTGCATTGAAAGGAGAAAATATTGCATCTTTAGGTTTGAAGGATTGTTTATTCTTTTTCTTCCTTGAAACTCTTTTCATTTGAAGGATTAGTATAAAGTCTTCTTTTCCAGTGTTCTAATAAGTTTAATTTTTGCAAGAGTCTCAAACAACATAAGTTGCACTTTTGTTCCTTGAGTAAGAAAATCCCCTAAAATGAACACGCTAATCTAAAATACATTAGTAACACTTTTTTTTAGGGTTCACCAATAGCTTAGGCTATGGCCTTGGATTAGGTGTGGAGAGGTAAATTCTCCAAGGCCAACCAAAACTTAACTTAAGTGTCTGTGCTAGGGTGTGAAAAACCCACCTTGTAATTACTCAATCCGGGAATATCCTCTCACATAGGAGTCAAACACGAGGTCGTGTAGAGGACGGTGATAGAGATATCCACTCATGATCTCGAAAAAGCGTTTGGGAGAGTGTGTATCTGGGGTGAGTCCTGGAGCGTTACTGGCTCGACTTGTGTCAGACCTCTTAGACACCTGGATCTGTCCAAGGTACTCTAAGAGTGATTCTAGCCCTATTGTGTTTCAAGACTCAGAAGGATATTCAGGCTTAGTTACCCTGCCCATACACTTGCTCGACTGTCGACTGTACCCCCCTGGTTGTTGATTACAAGTTGGTGGCCTAGTTTCCATTATATCGATTGACACATAGGTGACTTTGAGGGGTGTATCGCGGTACCTGAGGCAGACTTTGTACTCTATGGGTGACACTCAAAGGGACCATTGGTTGGAGGTCTGGGTAACTTCTTCTCCTGGTCAGTTGTTTTCCTTTGTGAATGCTTTGGATGATTAGGACCTCATCTCCCTGGGTCGGAAGCATTCATAAGGGAAGTTTGTTTGTCTTGCATATTTTTAGGATTTTCTTCTTAGTGGTGTGCTCTGTGCTCCCTAGTTTTCCATAGTGATTTAGTTAGTCATTTCTTTGGGTCTCTGACCTAAGGTGGTAGACTACCCACTCTGCTGGTCGTGAGGAATTTTTGATCTTCTGCTTAGAAGCATGGAGCCGCCTCCTTATAGGAATATATTTTTATAACACTGGTTTGCCTGAGTCAGTGTGTGATACTTTTAGGAACTTGAACGATCTCACAAGGGAAAAACCTATGCATAATTTCTTCATGGAAAAAGTTACTAACGATACCGACCAATGAACCCCTTCACAAGGGGATTCTTGTGATTTTCCTTTCTTTGGAAATGTTGGTGTCCCTTTGATGGCCACGTTGTACATTCCTGGGTTGAATGTGGGACTGCCAGTTTGGTTGGGTACCATTCCAAATGTCCCTAATTCTCTTGATGCTTCTCAGTTAAGCACCTTATTTCATGGGAATCATGTTGATGTTCCTTCATCAACAAAGTCTTCTCCTCCTCCTTATTCCTTCTCGGGTGAAAGTATAGCTATTAGTAATCAAAAGTCTAAACGAAATAGAAAGAGGAAGAATAAAAAGAATAAATCACCAACCTCTGTGAGTCATGTTGGAGATAGGTCGTCAACCTCTGCAAGTCATGTTGAAGACCAACACCCAACCTATGAAAGTTAGGATGGGGGAAATCACCCAGCCTCTGTAAGTCTCGCTGGGGGAAAAAGTCTAGTCACTACTAGTCATACTAGTGATAGGTATGTAGCGTCTGTGAGTCATGTTATTGACCAACCACCAACCTCTACAAGTCATGTTGGAGATGTGCAACCAACCACTACAATTCATGCTGGGGGCACGAGTCTTGTCGGTGAGAATCATACTAGTGATATGTCAACAACCTCTGCTAGTCATGTTGAGGACAAGAAACCAATCACTGCTATTCATGTTGGGGCATTGATTCTGTTGAGAAACCCAGGCGAATAGGACATAAGCCTAAGTTACCTTGTCATCTTTGCAAGAGAGATCACTTTAATCACTTATGCCCTGGCCTTCGAGAGGCACGAATATTGTGGTCCCTATCTGCAAGATCTTCTGATTCTGAGTCTTCTGAGGTTTCCTCGCAACCTATTCACTCAGTGGTTGAGAAAGTGTTCGTGCTGATGCAATCTTCGAGCGACCCCACTCCTTTTTCGGGGGTGATGCATATTTAGACCATGTTTTCTCGTAGCCTATACAACTAGTGGCTGAGAAAGTGGTCCTGCCGATGCAATCTTCGACCGATCCTACTCCTTTTTTTTGGGGGGGGGGGGTGATGCACCTTCAGACCATGTTATATTGTAGCCTATTCAACCAATGGTTGAGGAAGTGGTAATCCTGATGCAATCTTTAGTCGATCTCACTCTTCTCTTGGAGAGTGTCGAGTCTACCAAAGTGGTCATGCCAATGCAATCTTTGGCTGATCCCACTCCTCTCTTGGAGAGTGTTGAGTCCACCAAAGTGGTCATTCCGATGCAATATTCAGCTGATCCCACTCTTCTCTTGAAGAGTGTCGAGTCTACCAAAATGATCATGCCGATGAAATCTTCGAATGATACCACTCTTCTCTTGGAGAGTGTCGATTATACCAAAGTGGTCAAGCCAATGAAATATTCGACTGATCACACTCTTCTCTTGGAGAGTGTCGAGTCTACAAAAGTGGTCACGCCGATGAAATATTTGGTTGATCCCACTCTTCTGATGGGGAGTGATGTGTCTACCGACTATGTTTTTAGCATTCCAATTTAGTACTTTCAGAACAAGGGGGAATTCCGCTCACTTTGAGCACGCCCCCTCCAAGTCCTAGGATGATTTCCTTTGATTGGAATGACCATGTTGAGCCTTGTAATCCTTCTTCTACACCCTTTCAAATCAGGGTTGAAGTTAATTCAATTTTTTTTTACCGATGTCTTGTGGATGAAGGAGCCTCTGCAAGTATTTTATCCTCCTCTTCTTGGAAAGCTTTGGGTTCTCCCGAGATTGTGTTGGCATCACATGAGTTGTTGGCTTTTGAAAAAAATCCTAGTGAATATTTGGGGATTCTTCCCCAGTTACCTATCTCGTTAGGTGGGAAGACTGTCCTTGTTGATGTTATAGTGGTGCAAGGCTCGTTAGAATTCAATATGCTTCTCGGGCATGCTTATGTATATGATATGAACGATGTGGTGTCTACACTCTTCTGGGTGATACATTTCCCTCATAATGGAAGCATTTTCACTATCGACCAACCGACATCTAATAATCACCATCCTAATTCAACGTTAGTTCAGACTGCCCCTTTGTATGTTCATAGTATCTGTGTAGACTCTACCTCGCCACATGTAAATTATGTGGCATCTTATCCTCAGTGTTCAATTGCTCCTGAGCGAGAACTTGTTCACTCATGTTTTCTTTTTCAAGATTTTTTCTCAATAATTGATCCATTGGTTTATCCGATGGGGGTAGGGGAGTCCTTAATTCCCCCTCTTGGTCCAAGTGATCTCGAGTTTCCTTTTGAGTCTGATCTCATTGTTTGTATATCCTCAATCCCTCATGCTTGTGATTCGTCGTTGATAGACTCTACCAGCCCCGACCATAACCTCCAGCGTCATATGGAATATGTTTAGTTAACTTCTCCCTTTGGGACTGTCAACCCTCCTCGTTCGTGTGATTTCTTAGATTTTGAATTTCCTTCGGATGAGGCTATCCTTGAAGCCATGACTATGGTTTCTATACCATGGGAAGACTTACACAGTGGTTTGTGTTTTCTTCCCTTTTGGGAGACTTTACAAGTTGACTATTGAAGAGACCCTTGGTCAGAGCCTAACGACGGGCTCTATCTGAATCTGTACTACACGTGAGCCATAAGGCTGTGTGGTGCTTTGTACCATATTGTACAATCCAGGTTTGTTGTTTTCAAGTTTTGTATTTAGTAGCACCTCTTTTTTTTTCAAAGTTTCTATCTATATTAGATCTATTAACTTTTTGATGAGTGTTATTGGCCTTATATGCAGGATCTTGGAGACACTTTTCTTTAACATTTGTTCATCGTATCGATATGTTTTGACAGGTATTGACCTCAAAACTGGCATATAGGTTAGGTTTTTCCCTACTTGCATTTTTTCGTTTCTTGGTTCATTTGGCCTTAGGATCGACTCCACTGAATTGCGACACTAACCTTCCTTACTAATCAATGTGTCATTTTTTATGTGGTAGAGCCTTCCTTCCATGGGAATCCTAGTTAGAACCTTGTTTTCCATTTGGTGCCCATGCTGAAGTAATTTATAGGCATGGGAGTCCCATTTAGTCCCTCCATGAATTTGTGTTGAAGCCTCATCCTTCTTCTTCATTATTTTTCTGGCCTATACCCGAGGGACTCCCTATGAGCATGGTTTTTAGTCTTTAAGGCTTGCTTAAACTTTGAAAGCAACATATAACGAGAGCTTATCTATTCTTTTAGGTATCATTTGGATTACTTAAGAAAATAATCCCCCTTGGAGTCTTCTTTAAGACCTTTCTAGACTCTCTAAAAATGAAAAGATTGTTGAGCGATGTTGTTTCCCTTCATGCTCACCAAACTCAAATTTGAAGGCACATATGTCCAGCGGTAGTTTACCCATTTTCGGTCTGAACAGTTAGTTTTATAAATAAAGGTATGCCCTAGGATATTCGGTTCCCTATGAGAGTATTCTCAGGCATAAGTTTAACCCTTTTTTGGGCTTGAGGGACTAAATTTTCGAAAAAGGAACATTCTCCTTGGTTTTGGTTTATCTCTTTTTCAGGCCTTGGAAATTACTTACGAAAAAGGAACCCTCTTGGAGTCCATAGTTAATCTCTTTTTAAACTCTCTAAATATGAAAATATTTTCGAGTGACCTTGTTCCTTTCACACTCGTTAATTGGTCTATAAATACCATCTATTTGGCATTAGTTTAACCCTTTTTCCAGCCAATATATTATCCAGGAAAAAGGTATGCCTCATGAGACTTGTCTTGCTTGGATAGTTCTCATAAGTTTTATTTTATACCTTTTCGGGCTAAGAAGACTAAACTTAGAAAAAGGTTGTGAGTCCATAGTTAAGCTCTTTTCAGACTCCTTAAAATTGAAAAGATCATCGAGTGATTTTATCTCGATCACACTCGTTAAAATGGTTTTGAAGAGACGTCCTTTCGGTACAAGTTTAACCATTTTTCAAACCGAATGGCCTAGTTGCGAAAAAGGAACTCCATAGAGTCTTCTTTAGCATTTTTTCAGACTCTCTAAATGTGAAAAAAACACCGATCTTACCTTCTCTGGGATCAAAAAATTTCACATGGAAGGAGTCTTGTTGTGTCATGCTTAATCGCATCGCATGTCTCATCCTTGCATCTTTGGCCTAATGTCGGCTCCATGTTGCTATTAAACCGAACCTTTAAAGAATTCCTTAAGTGCAAGCCTTGCAAAACTTTTTCCCTTGCGATCTGACACCTTGACCCATGGAGGAATTTTCCCCGAGTGTCCTTATCCTACACATGTCTCCTTGCACTGAGCATAAGTATGTTCTATGCTCTTGGAACTAGTTTTCTTTCCTGCGACATTCATTCCTCCTTTGCAACATAACATTATTTTATTCTTTTTCAAAGCTCGTTAAAAATTTGAAAAAGACAAAAAAAATAAAATATTCCAAAAAGAGGGGATGGGTTATACTTTCTCTTTTATTCGACAACAAGATAGTCTCCCTTGGAAAAAGCACATCCTTTCATTTTTTCGCCAAGCATTTGGATTTAGTATGACCTGAGGAAGTTGTTCTCGCTAGATAGAGTTGCATCCTCCTCTGTTTGGTTACTCTTCCAAACATATGGAGAGTTTTGGGTGCCTCCTATATCACAGACTTATGTTAATATTACGCTGCCTGAGTCTCATCATTTTTAGTGGTTTTTTCCAAAGGAAGTTTTATCCAACCTGATTCATCCATTTTGCAGTTTGTCTCTTGACTTTCATGAGTCATCCATCCCGAGAGTCCAGTCAAGTTCGGATTCAAATTCAATGAATTTCTATGCCCGATGATCGATATCCTCGAGTCTTTCCTCAATGACATGTCGAAGACCTCATAGTAGTGAGTCTCACACTCCTATTGTACTCCTACCTAAGTTTTGAAGATCTTGAAGTTGTTTCTCAAGCTATGAATTCCTCATCTCCAGCCACATGCGTCACTAGCTTCTTGAAGATGCATGTTGTACTTGTATATCTTCAAATGACTTTGAGATGTAGATTCATTGTGTATTTCTCACGACTACACTTTATAGAAATTTATATGACATGGATCTATAGTGTACTTGCTTGGAAGCCATGATTAGTTCATCCCGAGTGTTAGGACTAAAAGTTACACTTTGACTGCTAAAGTGCAAGCTCAATACCCATCAATAGGCTTATGAGATAAGTCTTAAAATGTGGTGTCAAATGGATAAAACTTAGTTCAACAATGTCAAAACACAAGAAATTCTATATGAAACGCTTCAGTAAAAGAGGTCTTGTTTAACTTAGATCAGGGTTTTGAGGATTATTATGGATAGGAGGAAGAATTAGTAAGAAAATGAAGTGAATCTACCACTAGCTTCAGGCTATTCTAGTAGAAAAAGGATGGGAATGCTTCAGAGACAGGAACTTCTTAAATCCAAGCGAACAAAACTCTAAGAAAGCTATAACATTATCACAATCAAACATCCATTGTCATACAACTACAAAATATCATTTGAATCCTTCAATGATAGTAAAATTTCAGAGTAAGAGAGATAAGATGGAAAAAAGAAAGATAACTTCCATTAAACAATATTTCATCAAGTCAGATACATCAAAACCAGAGTAAGCTTTGTTTCATTAAAATCACTAAAAAGGTCTTTTACATCAACCATTTGAACCCACAAAATGTATTCTAATGATGCATTTATAGCCTAAACAAGGAATGATAGCATACAATGCAAGCTTGATCCTCTAACATAGGATTCTTTCACCTAAACTAAAAATCTTACACCTGTATAAACTGGAAAAAACAAACTGCTATAAAGACGACTAATGTTGGAAACTATCTTAACACCTTAATCTTGCACAGTGAGGTGTTCTTTGAGTGAATTTCCTTTGTTTCCAGGTATCCTCTAGCTTTAATTGAGCTCCCAACAGTTCTACCATGGTCCTCAATCCATCTGGTGATCGTTGATCCTCTTGAATCCATCAAAATAGGAGTTTGCAACGAATCCTGTAGCGCTAACTTTATTAGCCAGTTCACAGCAGATTTCACAGCGAAGTTTTCATATTTCGACCATGTAGACAAGTTCACAACGGATTTTGCAGCGAATTTTGCAACTTTCCACTATGTAGACCAGTTCGCAGTGGATTTCACAATGAAGTTTGGAGCTTCCAACAGTGTAGACCAGTTCGCAGCGCTAGGCGCTGCGAAATGTCCTGTAGCTGTCCAATTTGTCCAGTTTGAGTCCAAAACACCCAATTTTTTCCTCTAAAGTTAGGTAAGCCTATATAAGCCTCATAATATGTTGTATGAGTAAAAACTCAACTATAGGCATTATACCTTCCCCAAAATCTTAAAAAATGCAAGGATAACCACTTTCAAAACTGAGATTCTTTAAGCCACTTCACTTCACCTCCTGAGTTTGGTACTCCTTCTGGTTGTAGCTTGGGCCAACACATTCAATTTCCTTCGGGATAACTCTTCCTTGAAATTTAGTAGCTCCAACTTAATTTTTCTGATCTGAGATTGTAAATCCCTGTTCTGCCTGTATAATTTCTTAAGATGCCTATGGAGGGGAAAAAATCTCTTTGCTGTAAACCTGACTTTATCAATAGTGTCCAGATACATATCCATAAGATATTTCAACTTTTTCCTCTCAACCAAACCTTCTCCCTTCAAGTGATAAATCTCTTTTCTGTCTTCTCTGAGCTTTCTGATCAATGTTTTGAAGGTAGGGTTCTCAAGGGGAGTGGTTATGTATATGACTTCAATGTGTTTTTCAACAATCTCAATTTTAACTTTATCCTTCCTCTTGACAAGAGATTCTGTTTTGTCCTCTTTTTCAACAATTTCCTTCTTAGATGATGACCTGGTGAAGGCCCTCCTAGATTTAATTTCAACTGCAGTAGCTGGTGAGGGGAAGAGTAACCTTCTTCCTTTTTTCCCCGTGGCTTTAGCTGATAGAATTTATGCTAATTATAGAGTTGGCTGGGGTAAAAATTCCCTTTGCGGAGAGTGATGATATCCCCCTTCTTATTGTTCCTTAGGAGTTTCATCATTTTTAGCAATGTGTTTTCCCTTCCTCTTTCTGCTTGTCTTTGTGTGAACATTTCTATCATCTTGAAGAGGGCTCTTCACTTTAGATTGAGGAGTAGGAGCTACATTTAATTGCAGATGTGCAGAGGCAATGAATTGATCCCAATCAATGTTTTTCTCCTTAAAATCCTCCATGACAAGCATCTTAATCAACCATGAGTGAAAAAACTTATGTCCACATCCTTGGACTTGGCTTGGACCCTGTCATCCATTTTCCCAATACTCCTAAACAAATAGAAAGGGAGGTTCATGAGGTCTTTGCCTGTGAAGTGCAACAAAATTCTAATGTGGTATTGGTAAATCATATTGAACCTACCCTCATAGGTGAAATATATTTGGATCACCCTTAACGTATTATCAAATCTCTCAAACAAGTGGCTCCTAGGAACTCCCTTTGATAGGTTTTCTCCCTGACATTCTGGTTTAAGGAACTCTTTAGAGAAGGTTGCATTTAGATTCATGGATTTAAACCATCTTTCACCATTGTTTGGTATCTCAGTATATACTGCAATGGTTTCTTTAGATACCTCCAGTTCAAGAGTCCCCACCTTTTTTTTGGTTCCATCAAAATTCTAGGAAAAATCTCTAGCGACCTCAGGGTGCCCCCTCTACATATTTTGACATAAATTGGAACATCCCACTCTTTGGAAGACCTCTCTGATAAGAGGTTCAACAAAAAATAGCTGCATGTCATAGGGTTTAGTCGTCACTATTCCCCCACCCTTGTGAGACTTCTTTTGTTGTGGAGTATCCATTTGTTGTTATAGGAAGAAAACTAAGACAACAATCTGAGTGATGTAAGAGGAAAAACAAAAGGACAAAGGTCTTAGGGTTTAGAGGGATAATATTTTTCAGAGCTAGCTTTTGTCTAGGGTTTTAATGTTCTTCAGCCAATTTGACCCCTAGGCTTATGAAAGAGAAAATAATAGTTAGGAAATGGAAGAAGATCATACAAGAACTATGGATATGCAAGGAGGCAGATTGTTGCAAATGATTTAGTTTAACACTTCACCATCATTTGCAAAATCATCACAACTTTATCAACACATCTCTTTTCAATTTTCAACATAGATAGACTTATACTTGAAATTAAAAAGGAAATATTAAGGGTAATCAGCTGGTATAGGTTGTGAGGTAAGTAGATAACAATGTATATTTGATGTACAAGGTTTGCAACGAGTTTGTAGTGCCAAAACAAGGGATTCACAATATAATTAGCAGCGCAGACAACAAAAACCAAATAAGGATCGACATGGTGGCTTGAAAACAAGGTTTGCTCAGTATTTAGTAAAAGAAGTTGTGAGATTTTCAGTTGGCTGAGAATTGTGATAACAGAGGTAAAAAGGGATGGTTGGTAGTGTGGATCACCAATTCGCAGCGCCTAGGAGAGGAAATACACGCACAACCTTTTAATGTTCTTCAAAAGGGCTTAAAAATCTCATGGAGTACCCGGAGGTTGTGGCTTAAAAGTTGATAAGCTTGATCTTGGATGAATTCGCCTTCAACTATTCTAACCTCCAATTCACCTTCGCCATCCAGTTTGCAACAATTTTTTTAGCGCATGTCTAAAATCAACAGTTTCTGCAGCGCTGAGCTAGGAGCAATTTGAAATATTGAGAAAACAATTAGGAAATCCTTAAATGATGAAATCTCGGATTATTTCCTTTAAAACATGAATTCTGAAAACAAGGAGATCAACTGACACAAGCCTCATAAGTGCAATTATGGTGACGAGAGAAAGTGTACTTGAGATGTGTTACAAAATGTCCCGATGAGGTGGCAGCGTACAAACAAACTTGAATTGAACTTCTAAGGGGTAGACGGACAAAGTGGAGGGGTTTTAGTAGATCGTGGAAGTGGTGACATGTCAAGGTGGTGGTGGCCTAAGGACGATGGTGATGGATGTCTAATCTTGTCATGTAGATGGAGGTATAAACCAAAGGTTTGGGCCAACATCAACCTTAACTTTATTTGTGCTAAGACCTAAGAAGACTATAAGGAGGAGGTAAAAAGTAAAATTTGAACAAGACTAAGGATTAAAATAAAAAACCTAAGGATGAATTGACCAAAAACAAATTCATTTGATAACACTGAGCATGCGTATGCCCGCCTTAGAGAGATTATTATTGTTTTGCAGATGGCGCACTCCCGAACTATGGTCCCATGCTCACTCGACTCCGTGCCTTCCCACTGGTAAAGATATTGTAATTTATTTCAACCATCAGTTGCTCTTCTGACCTCACACATTAGGGGGCATCTGTTATAGTCCAAAAATTCCCTACCTATGCATACATGGCATTGGCCTTTCCACTTACACAATTTTCCAATTGACTGTTGAGGATCCTTCTTAAAAAATCATTTTTTTGAACATGTACGTGCCCTGCTGAACTATAGCCTATGTACACACGCTAGATGCAAACTAGTCAGCCCACATACAAACGTGAATTGCATTGTAGATAACCCATGTACATACACGAATTGCATGCTAGACAACCTGTGTTTACCTCCAAAAGTTGCAAAAAAAAAAGTTTCAAGGAATTCAATGGAGTTAACTGGCTATTGGAGGTTTCCCAACCATTTTACCCATTGTAGCTCGTCCCCAAACCGAATAACCATTTTTTTTTCATATAAAAATAGGTCTTGGGGTCTCATTTATAGGAACAATGAAGAGAACAAGTAAACTCTGCCAAAATCCCTTCCCCTTCTAGCCCAATTTTTGCAGCCCTTTATGAGATTTGGCCTCAACATTCCCCCTCTAGCCCTTTCTCCTTATATAATCATTTCCCATTTCCAAAAGAGATTAGTTGGTTGTGAGAGGCAAGTATGGAATGATGCAATTGGAGCAACAATAAGAGGATCTTGGACCTAGTTCGCAGAGCATTTTCCGATAAGAAGGTAATAATTATTGTAATCTTCATGTTTGAATAAAAGAGTTCTTTTTTTGTCCGAATACATTTTGTTTTTATGCTTAATTGATTAATGCATCTATGTTTACATATGAACTCTAACATTAATAAGTAGAGATAATATATCTTGTAGCATTATCTTTCTAAGTTGTTTGCAGGTCAGCTTTGGGAGGAGACCAACAATCTAGGAAGCTAAAGAGGCGAAGGAGGTCTACACCAGCTGAAAGGACCTAAGGTACACCTACTTTCCCTTTTATTGTCTTTTAAGTTCAGATAGTTTGGGGTAGTTTAGAAATATAAATGTCTTTTAAGGGAAGTTAGTGCTCTACCTATATTCCGACCCAATAAAGTAATAGGGGGATTTTCCCCACTAGTAGAAACATCATGTTGTTTATGAGTCTCGACCCCGTAGTGTCATTATTACTCTGGGGGGTCAGATATACATGATACTAGAGGTAGTTCTGTCTATTGTTCCACCAAAAAAATGTCGCAAGGTAATCTCTCATACTGCAAAATTCAGCCTCTTCACAGTCTATTCAAAGGATGCATAGAAGGCCACTGCAACCTCAACACCTTCTATCCAGCAGAAGAAAATTGCAGTAGATAAAGAAGATATTGTTTCTTCACCTACGGTGGTGCCTACACAATGCCCCATCAAGCCCAGAGACAACAAGTTGGTGGAACAGATTCAACCCTACCAACAACAGGTTCATGACAACCTTCCACAAACCAAGCAGCGCAACTTCTCCAACAAGGCATGCATCTCACCAAGATTCAGATTCAAAAAATGCTTTCCCCTCTTCCTCGGGCACTCAACACAATGAACACCATTGCTTCCTAAGGGGGGAGGTCTGATCTAGGTGGATATTGTTGGCCGCCCACCTATTCCAATTGGCTTATTTTGGATTTTTTCATGTCAGTACATCTTTATGTACTTCCAGGGCCATTTTGGGGCCCTAAACCGTGTTTTCTTGGATTTCCACAGTCAAGTTGTAGAGAATGTTAGAGTTTGATGGCATAATGCGCATTTCTAAAAAATACCTTTCAAATGGGCTATAAAATGCCTAAAACATAGATCATATGCAAAAGTTATGACCCCGTGTAGTTGATGTACTAACTTACCCCAATGGGGCCCACATGAATTTTGGCGCTTCATCTCCTAGGGTTAGGTTTTTGGATTTCTAGGGTTTCAACATTCATGTTTATTATAAAAAGGCCTTCGGAGCCTCATTATAATCATCTTCTTGCGAATGAGCATAGCCGTCACATCTCTTCTCAGAGATAAAGTTGTCACCATTCTAGCGAGTCTTGCACTCTGTATTTTTACAGTCTCTGTACATTTCTTTCATTAATAGAAATCATGTATTGTTGTATTTCTCTGTTTCTGGAAATATTTGTTTATTTCATTGTAATATCGCTGCTTTCATTTTGTTTCGAAAATAATCCCGATCATATACACTCTTATACCTACCCCAAACATGCTATGGGAGTCAGTCTCCATGGATTACATGCCATGTTATCCCTCCACCAAGCATGGTAACAATTGTTTGTTTGTGGTTGTCAATTGGTTCTCTACGATGACCATTTTATTACCATGTAAGAAGAGTATCATAATAACCATTGCTAAGCTTTTCTTTGAGTGTGTTTGGGTTCATTTTTGGCTACCATAGAAAATTATTTCTAATAGGGATAGTAGGTTCCTTAATACCTTATGTTCCATCATGTGGTCTCTGATGGACACTAAGCTGACCAAATTGACTAGCTTCCACCCCAAACACATGGACAAATATAAGTGGTCAATAGGATGATTGTGTATATATTTCACATGTACAACTCCAAGCATCCATTTACATGGGATGCGAGCCTCCCATATTATCATCATAGATACAACAAATCCCCTCACATATCTATTGACCACAACTTTTTTTAGGTTTGCTTGGGGTTCCATTCATTTCCCCCCATTGATGTAGCTCTACCCATTACATCTTCACATGAAGAGTCCTCCCATGTTCATACCGAAATAGATATAGCATCCAATTTTTTTTACTGGATCTAGCACATCCAACGACAGGTTCATGATATCCTGCAAAAATCCAATGCCAAGTACAAGTAACAACATGACCAACATCAGAGTCCACACAAGTTTCAGGTTGGAAATAAGGTGTGGTTGAATTTGTAGAAATAACACCTCATAGAACCCCATGGGAAGCCCGGGTCACTCAAATATGGGCCTTACAACATAAAAAACACTGTGAGTGAGAATTATTTTGAATTGAGTACCCCCCTTTTCCTTGGCTTGAACCTAATATTTAGTGTGGAGTTGCTTTGACCATATTTTCCACCCCTATTGAACACCTCAGAGGGGGTTGAGAATTTGGCCCTTATAAAAATAAATCATAATAACATCTATTAGGATACAATGTATCATATCATGGAAAAGAATATGAAGTGCACCCTCCAACAGAACATACAACTCTATATGGTTGTCAAAGTAGGACAACTTCTTCACCAAGGCAAGTGGCTCACCATGATTCAAATTCAACAAAAGTTCCCCCATCTAATGAGGGAAATTGAGACAATGGGAACCATTGGTTCCTAAGGGGGATTATTGATCTAGGTGGACATTAGTAGCCACCCACCTCTTGCACTAACTCTACACAGTTCTCCATCCTGGAAATTTTTTCATCTATAGTTTTTCAGGCCCTAAAATTTTGGGGTTTTTTTGAGGCCTTAAATGATGTTTTATGGCCATTCAAGGTATTTTGGTTTCCATGTCACCCCTATTCCTACCAAAAATTGTACTTATCAATTATATCTTTCCAATGAGCTATTATGCGCCCCAAAGAGATATTGTATGCAAACGTTTCTCCACTAGGAAGTTGACATGTCAACTAGCCACCTCAGGACCCACAATCCTTTTGGAACTTCATCTCCCGTGGCTAGGGTTTTTTATATTTATGGATTTTGCATCTTTAGTTTTAGTACTTTATGTTAAAATACCATTTCATCCTCTTGTATTAGCTACTTTTGAATGAGTGTAGCCGACACCTCTCTCTTCAGAGATAAGATACCACCATTCTAGATAGTTTGTATTGTTTTGCATTATACAATCTATTCCTATTTCATTTATCAATGGAATTTGGTTCTCACTATATTATTGTGCTCCCTGCAAATGTTTCCATTCATATTCCTTCCTTTCATTTTTTTCTCTATACAATCTAGATTAGGATCACAAGTCTCTGGCACAAGTACCATGAGTGAAACATTCACTTGTTGTTTTATTATTTGATTCTTCCTTTAAGAATCAATCACATTACCAATATCACCTCCAACATTCTTAATGGTATTTTTTATACACTTAGGATAAAAAATATTCTTGACAAGATGTGTCCCTACAACACATTCATCATGAACATACTCAACCAAACTATTAATTTATTTTTAATCAATAATTCAAATTGTAGTTAATTCAATAGTGTAATTCCTTGTATAATTTGGGCTAGTAGATGCAGATATCAAACTAGTACATTTATAAAATTGTAGCTTTCTGACTAAATTATAACCTAAAACATTAGTAGTTAATATACTTTTTAATCTTCAGAGTAGATGACCATGATGCAAAGCTAACTCCCAGAGTCTAACTTCTCCTAATTTTCATTTGGAACATAAGCACAAGATATGCATCCAAAGTCCCCAAGGTGTCCAACCAACTGTTCATTCAAATCCATTTAGATAGAGGAGTGGCATCCCATACTACCTTGGTTGGAACTCGATTCAGAAGATAACTTGAGCAGACAACCCCACCCCAAAATTGGTTGGTATTCCCTTGGCTTGATTTAAACATCTAGCCACCTCAATCAAAGTTAAGTTATTTCTCTCCATGAAATCATTCTACTAAGGAGTGTAAGGTATTTTTCTTTGCCATGAGATACTACTATGAGACAGATATCCTTTAAATTATCACTCATAATTCTCCTCCATTATCAGACCTTAATTTTTTCACAAATCGACCACATTTATTTTCAATCAATTCCCTAAACTATTTTAAGTTTCAAAGACCATATTATTTTTATTCAAGTAATAAACACAATGAAACCAATAAAAAATAATTAGTAAACATAGAAAAATCATTAATAAAGGTGATACCATACCTTTCACCTACTAAAGAGGGATGTTTCATTGTACAAATATCATTGCGCACAAGCTCTCGTTGTTCCTTTTCCTCCCAAGGATTTCCTTTCTCAATATTTTCTTGGTCATGTTTATCAAGAACACAACCCTCACACACACCTTATGGAGGAATGAATCTAGGTATTCCATGACCATATTCAACTTAACCATCAACTTCATACTCCTAAAGTTAAAATGCCCTAATATTCATGCCAAATTATTCTTCTATCGATGCAAATGGTCATATACTCCGGCTATTAGATAAAATGGTCCTATCTCTTTCTTCATTGCACTAAAAAAAGAAAAAACCAAAACAACGATTAAAAAACTTATACATTATGTCAATGGGGTCAAGATTACCCTAAGAAACAACCTCAAAGTCATTTTAAATATGATTCACATCAAAATATTAGGCCATAATTCAACTTTATTGCTATTCTGGGTGAGTTGCGGTACTTATAACAATTTTTCTCTTAGATTATGTACATGGTAAACATCAATGATCACACCATTTCATAATCAACCCTACCACAACCAATGATAGTAAATGAAAAATCATATTCAACACATATCTTCTCTTCTTTGGCCTCACTTAAGGAAGAAAAAAGAGAAGCATCTTTAGCCATGTGACGTGAACAACCAAAGTCTATAATCCACTCCTTTTGACAAGTATCAATATGAAATTCTTGAGAAAAACTAACAAAAAAATTGCTGTTATCACCTTTACCTTGTTGAGAGTATCATTTTCAATTTCCTTCAAGCCTCTTAACCTTGTCCTCAAGATCATTGATCTTCCTCCAATAGGTATTTTGAATATGCCTTGGTTTTCCACAATATTGACAAGTCTTATTGTTCTTGACATTATTGATTGATTTCGAACTATCACTTCCATGCTTTGTTTTTTCCATATGATCTTCATGATCCTTATCATGGTATATACCATGGATTCTTTCCTTATTTCCATATCAACCTTTTTATTTGTGATTTTGTGGTCCCTTATGGAAATGGTGGACAATATTTCCCGAATGGGGAATTTAAAGGAAGCAATGTTGGTGATGATGATTTTACTCCAAGTGAGGATTTTCAAGGTACCGATGAGGATGATAAATATTTTCCTCCAAGTGAGGATTTTCAAGCCAATAATGAGGATGATGAAGAATTTCCCTCAAGTGGGGATTTTCAAAGTAGTGAAGATGATTATTCCATTGGTGGACACTCTTTCCCGAGTGAGAAATTAAAAGACAACAATGTTGATGATGATGATTTTCCTCCAAGTGAGGATTTTCAAGATACTGATGAATATTATCAAGGAACTAAGAAGGATGATGAAAATTTTCCCTTGAGTGGGGATTTTGAAAGTAGTGAAGATGATTATGTCAATGGTGGACACAATGTTGATGATGATTTTCCTACAAATGAGGATTTTCATGGTACCGATGATGATGATGGAAAATTTTCTCCAAGTGAGAATCTTAATGGCATTCATAATCTTATGGGTGATCATGATTTTCCTTCAAGTGAATATTTTCATGAAAGATCCAATGAAATTGGTGATGGTAATCATTTTTCTAGTGATTTTGATATTCCTCTCATCAATGAAATTATCAATGAAGATGATGGACCTAGGAATGAATATCATGTTCTCAATCATTCAACTACAACAAATCAAGGTGATCGACATTCTCTTGTTTAGTCTCCTGACAATGTTTTTCTTGATATTCCTTCTGGTGATGAGGAAGATCCTTCTAGTGAGGATGATGAAATAGTGGAGACATTGCAAAGAAACATGGTGTATAGGAACAAGACTAGACCTTTTTATATCAATCCAAATCATTCTAGTTATACAAGGTCTAGGAAATAATTTCTCACTAAATCAATTTCCATAAGTGAATTGATTTTAAGTGAATGTTGTCAAAAGAATTTTTTGAAAAGCATGGACTACATGTATGCCTTGAATAAAAGGAAGACATATTTTCCAATGAATACGATAATGCAAAAATCATATTTTATGGGGTGCATGATATCCACCAAGACAAGATATGATTATCGCATTGGGAATATTTTACTTTGTAGAAAGGCTCTAAAAAAAATTCACTCAATTGGTAATCTTTGTCTATCAAGAATCCAGACAAGGTTGGAAAAATATCCTTCATTTTATTCAAAGGTACATCATGGACGAGAGAGTGAGGCATTCAAAAACACTACATTGTCATGGATGCATGATTTCTTTTCCAACCATGGAGAGTGTATGCCAGATATAGACACAATACATATTCTAGCTAAATTCTAAAGGAGGGAAATCTACAACTTGTACAAAGTATATGCTGAAGGTGTTGAAGGAAATGGTAATTTTATTACATATGCATATTTTACAAGAACATGGAAGAAACACTTCAACAATGTCTGTATTCCTAAGATGTCAAGGATGGGGATTTGCAGTATATGTGCTACTCTTAAATCAAGAAGAGATAAATATGAAGGGGCAAAAAGAGGTATTCATTTAATATATATATATATATATATTTAAATTGGATAGTTATCAACTATGAAAACATGTGATAACTATTTTCATTTTATGTCATGTGCAGATTCCACAGTCAAAGCACTTCAAGAACATCAAAATCAACAATCAAGTGAAAGGAAAAATTTGTACAAACATCGGAAGAAGTGTTATCATGCTCTAAACAAATATTTAGGTATGATAATTGATGGCATGGACCAGAAGAAAACTCTTCTACCACATTTTGTTCGTACCCCAAAACATTTACATGAAGATAATTTTATTCAGTTTCACTTGGTTGGTTGTATGGTTTTCAATGGAAAAATGTGTCCAAGGGTTTACTTCACAGATCCAAATATTCATAATGATGCAAATTTGACCATCACCATAATTCATCATGCGCTCACTCACTGGTCTGGAAATCTTCCACAAGTTCTCTATCTACAGTCGGACAACACTAGTCGTGAAAATAAAAATCAAATTGTGTTTGGATATCTAAGCATGCTTGTTGATCTGGGGCTCTTTCAAAAGGTGAAAGTTGGTTTCCTTCTTGTTGAACACACTCATGATCATATTGATCAAATGTTCAATCGTTTTTCAATAACATTGAAGAGGAAAAATGTTGGAAGCCTACCATCATTGCTTGAATGTATTAATAAAGCATACATTCTAGAGCCTATTTTTCATATATTAGAAGACACTGTTGACATGTGAAGATTTACTAAGGGATCGCATCGTGAAGAAAAATGTATTGAGCAACTTAATGACATTATCTTCCAACATCAATTTTGTTTCAAAAAAGTTGACGGGAAAACACTTATATGGGGAGAGAAGTATTCAACTACTATAGAATGGGGGCCTTCATTTGGTTTAACATTTTTGAAGTTCATTCCAGATCATCTAATATTTGCATCAAAGTTATTATTTTTACAATCAATTGCTGAAATCCATAACGCATAGAGGCATAATAGAGATGTAGATTATTTTGAATGCCTGGAAGAAATAAAAAAAGTCATTAAATATATATATGGGTACTTTGATTTTGTTGATTCTGTTTGATGGGAGTCTTTTTTCAATAGTTAAAGTGACATAATTTCAATCTAAACAAATGAAGATACATTGTTGAAGACTCCATTTCATTGGCCACAAAATATTCCAAATGAATCCGAAGAAAGAAACATTGTTGAACAACAAGAATCTCAAGGTTCTATTGAGTTTACACAAGTATAGGAAAGAGAAATGTATATTTGTTCGTGAAGGTCATGCGCACAACGTGAAGCCATGGAAGACCTTTATAGGGGTTCAATACAAGATATTGACGGTAGCATGATTTCAGTCTTAGCGACTGAAGATCCACATGGTTATCCATTATGGATTTCAAAGGTTATAAATATTGAGAAAAAAAATGAAGATGTTATTGCAATTGAAGTGCATTGGTATGCAACAAGTACACACCCATTCAATGGTGTGTACAAGCCAGAGATGGTGGTTGAGAAACATGTCAATAGAAAGAGAAAAATAAAGGGTCAAAATACAACTCGTCGTCGCACTGACCTCTTAAAATTAGATGATGTTGACATACTTGTTTATGACTTCAATTTGAAAAAGAGAGGAACTCTTCGCTCCAAGACAACAAATATTATGAAGAGGTTTCTACCACAAGAAATAAATGCAAGATGGGAGTCTATTGAACCTAGTCGTATATCTAAAAGGCTTTTGACATATGAAATGTTGGGCATGAATGTAGATTCATATGGTGCATTCATCGACAATAGAGAAGAGTATGGATCATATACATCTTCATCCAATCATTCATCTGAATACAATGAAGACTCTGATGGTATTTCAGAATCCATGAGTCAATCTGAATAAGTGTATGAAACATTTTATGAATTTTTGATTCATATGATGTTTGTATGGTAACTAGAAATGAGCATTGAACTTACATATGATCTTACATGAAGTTATGAATCATTTTTATGTTTTATGAATTATATGTTTTGATTATGGAGAATATACTGTTTTCAGATTTCTGTGGTGAGTAGTTTCGAGGTTTTTTTCCGGATAATCCACAGTTGGTGCCATTATTGTCATCGACGTTTCGAATCCGAATCGAGATTCATCATCAGGACTAATCGTCAGTTACAAAGCTTGCTGATCTTGGTCAATTAATAGTAGATGCAAGATAGTTTTGAGAATGTAATTAGGTCGGCTATCTGTAACACCCTATTTCTATAACTAAGGCAAAATTAAAATCAATTTATAGTCAATAAATGATGATAATTAAGGTAATTGATAATATTTCAAAATTCTAGGTTTTTGATTATACGTAAGTCTAGGAATTTTTTTTTTAGGGTTGAGTTATGAACATAAAGGTCTAGGGTTAGAATTATATTGTTTTTAATTGATTTATTAATACTACTAGGGTTTCTTAAATGGATTTAATGTGATATAATAGAGTGAATTTAGGTTTAGGTATTATGTTTTTAGTTTTAAGTTTAGTTTAAGAATTAGTTATAAGTGATTATAGTTTAGTTTAAGAATTAATAGGTGATTATAGTTTAGTTTAAGAATTATAAGTGATTATAGTTTAGTATAAGAATTAGTTATTATGGATTTAATATGATTTAATAGAATTAGTTTAAGAATTATAAGTGATATTAGAATTAGTTTAATAAGCAGTATTAAATAAACTAGGTCTAAGTATTATGTTTTAATTTAATAATTAGGTTTTAAAGTTATATATATATATATTATTAGGTCTAGGTATTATGTTTAATTTTGGAATTAGGTTTTAAGTGATTGTAATAAGACTAGGGTTACTAAAGGATATAGTAGTGTAAATTTACAAGTTGTGTATATATAAGCTAAGGTTTTTTAGAAATTTTCTAAGAATAAGTATTTGTTATGGTTTTTGTAAGTCAATATGAGGTTTGATAATGTTATATAAATATATAAATTAAGGGTTTAGAAATTTTTAATTGGCTTAGGATACTATGTGGTAGGTTTGATTTATAATTTAGGTGGTAGGTTTGATTTATAATTTAGGTCTTAAGTGACCTAGGAGTGTAATTAGTAGTGTATGTATATTTAATTAGTGATAAGTGTAGTAATAGGTTTCTATAATTAGAATTTAAAAGTGGGTAATATAAGGTTAGTTAGACTTCTAGACCTATGAACTGACTTAGAGGTAAACCACAAACAAGCAGGAAAGTGAGGCGGTGTCAAATAATAAAATAAAATTTCTTAGCTCATATATTTTGAATATGGAAAATATAAAAATACTTTTAAGAAATAATTTATGTTTCATTCAATGTAACTTGTATTTACTTTTTTGATTGAAAGTAAAAAAATATTAAAAAGTGATGTTGAATTTTTTAAGTATAGTGTGATATTTTCATGGAATTATGTATTACCTTGTACTTTGAGTGACAAAGTAAGATTTAAAAAGTAAGCATTTAAGGGTTGATTTTATGATTTTTTTACAGTAATGATGAGTTCTTTTACCACTTTATAAAAATGTGTCATTTTCATACCCCGATTTTAGAATGGGTACTATCGGTAGCAACACTTTTCAATTTGATGGTTGATTTTGAGGTTTTGGTTTCAATGGCACCAATTGCTAAAGATACGATTTCAAATTATCTAAAATTTTAACGTTTTGAAAAAGAAAAAAAAATATGTAACATCATTTTTTTAGGTGTTGATTTTAAGGTTTCACTGAGCTACCATCTGAGTGTTGAAGGCCATATTTGAAAAAATGTTGTAATTTTGACCCCGTTTAAAAAAATGGTGCTACCGGTAGCACCAATTTTTGATTTGGGAGTTGATTTTCATGTTTTTATGCAAAAATATGGGTTTTTGGACCAGAGTTCTCATTTTGAGGTCACAATTCTCATTAAGTTGGTAACTTTGTTTGAAGAAGGAATTAGATGTGCCCTCTATTCTGAAATCCAATTGCTCAAATGCAACGATAAATTCTTCCATTGTACTAGATTGTTTCAACTTGGTCAAACAACCCAGGTAGTGTGTGTCGATGTCAAAGAACTCATAAAGTTCAGCCATAAACTGTGTCTAATCAACATACCCTTCACGTGAGTTTTTATGCCATTTCCACCATTTCCATTGTTCAGGATCCAAACAGAGGATACTGTAATGAAGTTTTGATAAGTCATCAATAATGCCATGCAAGGAGAAGTAATGTTCCATTTGAGTGATCCATCCAGTGGGATCTAAGCCATCAAATGTGTTCACCTTCACTCACAAAAGATGCAGATCATGATGAAGGGGGTTGGACTGAAAATTCTGGGAATTGGAGGAAGGATCACCTCTTGGGTTAAACAATTATTCAGATGAGGTAAGGCCATCAAGAATATTCATTTTTTCTAGGATTTTGGAAACAAAGGAGTCAATCTAGTTGTCAATGTGGAAAACGATGTCCTTCCTCATGGCCTCTTTCATGTCTTCCATGTCCTTCTTCACATCCTTCTTCCTGTCTTCCATGTCCTTCTTCACATCCTTCTTCCTGTCTTCCATGTCCTTCTTCATGTTTTCCATTTTGGTGTCTATAGTGGAATTGAGGCAAGTTTCAAGGTCTTGGTTCTAGGTGTGTGCCATGGTGAAAGGGAAACACATGAATGGGGTGGGTGGGTTCACATGGAAAGGGGTTACTATTGAAGGGTACCACTAGAATTAGTGAAAGAGAGGAATCCAACAAAATATGAGGGAGATAAGGGTGTCAGAAAGGGTGGGTGGGTCCACAGAAAAAAAAAGGATAACAAGTGATATATACCGCCATGATCATGGAGAAAATGGGAATCTAATGGGATAGGTCCAAATAAGGCTATTGGGAAGGGGGCAGGGTCCATGGAAAAAATAAGGCTAAAAAATTATAGGTACCACGATGATTAGGGTGAAGAGAGGAATCCGATGGGATAGGTCTTGAATAAGGGTGTTGATAGGACCACTATACGCGTTTTTTTAACTCCTGCAGATTTATACTCTGGCCTGAAGAATACTGCAGTCACAAAGTGCCCAAATTGTTAATAGGATAATTTTTGTAGGAATGTCGCAACCATAATGCAGAAGGCAAGGTTGCACAAAAATAGATCTCATATGTTCATTTTCTATTCTGTGTCTTTCCCAAGGGTTAGGTTTTAAGGGTTCCTAGAGACAAGGGTTTGCCTTGTGTTATATCTCTTTGATATATTTGTGGGGTCAAATAACAGTACTTGATCCAATATCTTAGGGAACCAACTAAGGAGGCTCAACCATACCCTTAGCCATACACCCGATTACCTAGGTACTAGAAAGTATCTTCCCGAGTGTTGTTCTCGGTGTCACTATAGCATTCAAGTGACCGACCGAATGATCTGGGTTGATTTTAAGAGACCTAGGGGACTCTCGATATACCTTTCAATACATGGGAGTGATGGTCATGTAGAGATTCAATCTGATGCGGTACTACTTGAAGGGTACCAACAGGGGTTACAAAGGTTTCCAACAAGGTGAAATGTTTGTTTCTAAGTAACCCCATGAAAATGTTTGTATTTCCTATGTGTAGTCTTCCCCACCATAGTTTTACCCACTGAATGACAGATCTATGTTCTTTAAATACGCCGATAGTACACGTCTCTACCCTGGAAAAAAAAATCCCATAGTTTTCGCAAAGGAAATATCTCTAATACCACTTGTAAGGTACCAGAGATATTATAATGAGTAGAAAAAAAATATAGCAACAAACACCAGTGAAACAACAAAATAATGAGAATAACAATACCAACAATAATACCTTTATTGAATGAAAGCAATGTTCACTTACCTCTTTGAGGGGGAAACCTCCAGCAAAGGAAATCTCTATTACAATAATTCTCAAGACAAGTATTTCTCATGCCTTCTACTCCTATTTATACTAATTCTATTTTCTAAAGAACATTCTAGAGAAAGATCTTTCTAGAAGAGAAATCTTCTATTAAGTCTTCTTACATTAACCTTGTTCACATTATTCAATAGGCCTTATAAACTAATGTCAACCTTTATTACATAGAAAATATATTATTCTACTTATGTGAGGGGTTAGGGAGGTTAGGTCCCTAACAAGGTGTAGTTTATTAACATGCTTGGAGGTAGATTGTATAGATGATATATCTCCTTACCTTCCTTCTTCTCCCTATCAGGCAAGCGACTTACCTCTCTACTATTGGTTTCGAGTGACTACATTCCTCGATATTCTTACTCAAGTTCCTTCAAACTCTCCTACTGAATCAAGTGAAGCAAACATAGGGCCTTATTACTTCCCCCATAGTACGTCTCGTAAATATTTCAAGTTATGGTTCATTATAATATCGGATATATATCATATGGAAGACATATTTTTTTACTCATCTTGAAATCGATTTTAAACGAGTCATATTGGAATTTTCGCTATAATTTTTTTTCTGGGAAGTTTTAGACATTGAAATTTTGCGGATACTGAGGATAAATGTCAAATATAGGTGGTCCAAATTTTAGGTTCTGGCTCACTATAATTTTGGATATATATTATGTGGAAGACAAGGTTTGTGACTAATCCTGAAATCAATTATCTTGGAATTTTCATTGTAACATTTTTTCAAGGAAGCTTCAGAATCTAAAATTTTCAAAATTTTGAGTTGATACAATGAAGTACACGTGGAAAAATTTTCATATTTTTACTCATTACATTTTTTGATGTATTTCTTGTGGAAGTTAGGGTTTTTGCACAAGTTATTTTCTAGTGATTTAAGATATTTTTCCGTGGTTAGCAAGCTCATTTAAAAAATAAAAATAAAGACGTGTTTCAGTGTCTTTAAATAACAAAAGATTTGTCATTAATTCATTAAAATTATGACGGGGTAATAATACACATAGGAAATACACATGGTTTCACGTGGTTGGAAGCACATTGTTTCACCTGGATGGAAACCCTTATAACCCTTGTTGGGACCCTTTCAAGTAGTACATCATTAGACAATACTTGTAGACAAATCTCACTTCCACGTACCTTTTGGGTATATAGGAAGTCCCCTAGGTATACCTAAAACCATATTTAGATAAGTTATTCAACCATATTGTTGCTATAGTACATTGAGAACATCACTCAGGGTGACCACTCTTTGGTACTTGGGTAGTTGGGTAATATAACTAAGGGAATAGTTGAGCCTCCTTAGTTAGTGCCCTAAGATATTGGACCAAGTACTATTGTCGGACCTTGTATGTATATCATAGATATATAGAACCTAACACTCGTCCTTGGGACCTTGCAACCTTTTCTAGTGAGCTCACTCCTGAAGCATAACCATAATTTGTGATAAAGAGGAAAACGTCCAGTAACTTTTTTCCACATGGCTCCAAAGAAATATACAAAATTTACTTCACCAATTAAACCTAAAGAAAACTCCTCCATGACTCATTAAGAAAACGAGGAGATACAAAACCAACTATCCAAATTGAACAACCAAATCCATTAATTGAATGACAGGTCAATGAAAAAGGTGGATTTGATGAGTACTAAAATATAAATGGAAATAAAAATGGATGTAAATAAGGAAATGATGGAAATAAAGATATATGAAAATAAGGAATAGATGAAAAGAATGATGGAACAATTGGAACATAAAATGGATGGAAAGTTGGAACAAATGGATGAAAAATTGGAGAAAATGGAATAGAATATTATAGAAGACTAAATGGGAGGTTCTATAAAATTGATAAGGTTTCTAAAGGGACTCATTAAAATAAAGGTAGTATTCAGGTTGAAAAACTTTCCAATAATAAGAATTTTCTAGGTGGATTTAACTCCAACAATGGTGCTACTTATGGATGGTCTCCAAAAGGAGTGAACCTTCCCAAGGTTGAATTAAGGAAGTTTAATGGAACATAGGTATTTACCTGGGTGAACCAAATAGAGAAATATTTTGAACTGCATAATATTATGGATGATAAGCAAAGGATTCGCATAGAAACTTTGAACTTTGAGATAAAACCATATTGATGCAGGAGCATCGACCATAGGGTTACATGTGAACCAAAAAATCAGGGTGAGAATGGTAATGGTGACACAATGGGAGTAATAGGTATAGGAATGAATACTTTCAATGGAATAATGGTTGATAAACCATGTATGAGAAAGAGTTTCCTAGAGAACCGACAGATACAACAACTGGTGACCCATGTATTTCAGTGGATGGTTACTCTTTTATATGGACTTAAACAATGTTTATGTTTTGTAGGTACAAGAAGAAGATTGATAATGAAGACCACATACCATAGAAAAATGAAGATGAATACAAAGGGAAAATAAGGTACCCAACCTAGAAGAGAGAAGGGTCCAATTTATTGAAAGTTTCAAATGAAAGACGGAACATTCCTATTTGTAATGTTTAATGAAATAATATGATTGAGATTGTAATAATGTAGTCTTATTCTAGAAAGTATACATAGGAATGAGAGATGGATATAAATGAGTAAATGTAGGGATGGATATTGTTGAGAGAACCATGGAGATCTTGTGGAGAGATCATATGAGATAATTAGGGAGCTATTATTGGAACTAGTCACGTATTTAGTTTAACTAAATAAGCTAAATATAATGTATTTTTTAGGATCACTTAGTCTTATATAAATTGATCATTTGTATCATGGAAAATATACAAGAATGAATGATTAATAAAATTCCCCTCTTCGGGGATTTGGGAGCACATATTTCTTGTGTTAGTTGCTTTGCATTATGTCAGTTTATGCGTGTTTTTAAATTCGTTGTGACTCTGATCCCATCATTTTTGGTATCATAGAAAGGTCGTGGTCCATGAATTTATTCAATTGCGTGTATAAGAAAGTGTTTTTATGTGAAAGTAAGGTAAGGAGAGTAGAGTAGTTTGTCCATTGTTTGGTGATATTTGTACTAGAGAGTAGATTCAATGGAGAGAATTGTGAAGGAGAATGTTGTTGGTGATTGAAGTGAAATCCCTGTAAGGATGACCAACGTGTGATAAAGAGAGAGATCACATTATATGCGTGCTTCCTATAATCTGTAATCTTCCTGGAAGAGTCATTGTTGAAGGATCATAGTAGCCAATGGATTTGGGCCTCAAATTTTATTGGTTGCTATCGATTTCAACGCCGACTAGAGTATGCGCGATCTAGAGGCATGGGGGGCTACATAGTTATGAGTCTCAGTGTCATATATATCATCAAGAGATATGATCTGAAAGGAAGTGAGATCATTTTATCTCATAAATCAAGGAATCTGTATTCAAAGGTGAAAGGATTAGACTGCCACAACCCCTTTCAGGTGGGGTTGGGATTTCAATCATTGGGTCCCATGGATGTTGCACTACTCCTTGCAGCCACCTAGGAACACTCGTCGCATGCTCCAACTGCAATTGAAAAAGCCACCTGGTTCATTGAGTGGATCCATCACATCCCCCAACAGGTTCAGGATATTTTACAGAAGTCTAATGCCAAGTACAAGAAGCGCCATGATCAACACCGAGTTCCACACCAATTTTGGGTGGGAGACAAAGTTTGGTTGCACTTGGAGAAAGAACGTCTTACAAGGTCTCATAGGAAGCTTCATCCACTCTATTATGGGCCTTAAAACATTACCAAGGTTGTGGGTGACAATTATTTTGAGCTTAACCTGCCCCCCTTCCTTGGCTTGCACCCAGTGTCCAATGTGGACCTCCTTCGACCTTAGTTTCCACCATTATTGGACACCTCAGAAATAGAAGAACAATTGACACCAACATAGCTCAACCTTGACTACATGGAACATGCATCCACTGATAAGATCATGGACACACAGGTCAAGGTAACTTTACAGTAGAGGATCCAACTTTATCGGGTTGTCAAAGTAGGGTAGCTCCTGCACCAAGGCAAGTGGCTCACCTGGGGCCAAATTCAAGAGAAATTTCCTCATCTAATGGGGGAACTCAATGAAATGGAGAAAATTATTCATAAGGAGGAAGGATTGATCCGGATGGATATCGGTGGCCACCCACCTTTTCCAACTAGCTCAAAACAATTTTCTCGCAATTTTGGCAATTTACTATTTTTAGCAGTTTTTAACTTCTGGGGCCAGTTTGAGAGCCTAAACGATGTTTTTTCATGATATTCCACCTCAATGATAACACAGGCCTCTAGTTGACCCCCCTAAATTAATCTCCTCGTCAATAACTTTCCAACGAGCTATCGTGCTCCCTAAACGGATATCATATGGAAAAGTTACGACCCCGAGAAGTTAATGTACTAACTTACCCCAATAGGGCCCACATGACTTTTGGCGCTTCATCTCCTAGGGTTAGGTTTTTGGATGTATAGGGTTTTGGCATTCATATTTAATTTAAAAAGGCCTTCATATCCTCATTGTACTCATCTTCTTACAAATGAGCGTAGCCGTCACATCTCTTCTCATAGATAAGTTGCCTTCATTCTATCAAGCTTGTTTTGAGTCTGCATTTTACAATTTTCAGCATATTTATTATTTAATAGAAGTCAAGTTTTACTGTATATTTGTTATTATTCACTGTGTCTCTGTGTTAACATTATAAATCTGTGGTTTCATTTTGTTCCTCTGATAAATCTGGATCATTGCATGATTAAAAAAAGAAGATGTGGCCACTTATTATGGTCTAGTTATGGTGGTTGCAACATTAATGGGAGATTTTGCTTGGATGTTGTGGCATGGACAATGGCATCCTTTCATTATAGTTGGGACAATTTATTTTTATTCCATGGAAATTGTTTTTGTCTTTGTGGTTGTATTGTATCCAACTCTAGTTGCATTGCAATTGACAGTGTACTCATGTAGATATTCTCTAGAGTTGCACGATAAACATTGAAGGACCAAACTTTGGTTTTGAAATTAGTGGTTACAAATGTTGGGTTATGCACCATGCACTGTTTCTATATTCCTAGAACTTATGCTTGTATTATAATTCCACTGAGGACTTTCCTATGGACAATGATGTTACAACAGGGGACATGAAGAGAAACAAAGATCTGGAGGAATCAAAATGACATCTATGTACATTGCAAAGTGAATGAGAGGTCAGTTGTGAATGTTAGAGATGGTGTTCAACTCTGTGGGTTCATGAATTTTGGGATTATGGTCATTGGAATTGGTATTTAACAGTTTTGTTATTGAGAAATGTCGGTTTTTTGAGGTGTTTTGAAATTTTCCTTGAGTTCACTCATGTTCATGGTACTTTCCAGTGTGATTGAAGTAAGAAGCAAAGGTTTGACATCCATCTAGTTTAAGGCAGATTTATCCTAAATTAAAAACTTAAAACAAGGTATTATATTATTTGTTGTGTTGAGTGTAATGTAGATGCAATTTTACTTTTTACATTATTTTTGTTGAAGCCAAGGTATGGGGTGAAAACTGGAAAGAATAACAATTGACAAGGTGGGAACTTTGATGGAGGTATGGCATATAAACTATTTTTGTTGTTATGGTGAATATTGTTGACTCTATGTATGCCACTTTTTTAGCATGATGGTGCTTTGGTTCTTATAGTATATCCCCACTAATCATATTTAGTTGTAAGAAACTATCATGCCATAATTATCATTTTGACAGTCTCGTTGGGATAATGTTAGCACATCTCTTACTAACATAATATTACAGTATATGGAGATGCATATGGTGGATACATTACCTTGTTGTTTTGATTACAATTTCATTGGAATAATTCTTGCCTAGCTCTTGCTAAGGGAATTATACATAAGTTTCATATGTAGAAGAGTGGATAATTTTATCAACCCACGTATTTATGAATACTAATGAACTAGCATTTCAAGGAGTGAAAAGGTAATGCAAGCGTGGTTGATATAAGTCAACATTCATGAATAAGTGGCCATTATGGAGCTTTAGTGGAGAGATGCATTTCATATGGGAGTCCATGCATGGAGATATGTATTTGATAAAATAAAAAAAAGATCTTTGATTCCAAGAATAAGAGGTAAATAACGGTTTCTCAAATTAATTTTAGTGAATGTTATGAATGGCCTTAAAGTTGTTTTCGAAAATGGTAAAGTCAAAGATAATTTTTAAGTCTAAATATCCTTCAACATTGTCAATGCCATATCTCTATAAATTCAAAGGGAAACACACTTGACAGTATAAAATTATGATGTAATAATGTCCTTTTGCAAATCGATATAAACGAGTCATGTAAATGAAGAAGTTGAGAGATATATTTGTCGTCAAAAGTCAAATTGGTAAAATCATGATCTAGAGGGTCTAATGGTAATTGGAGTCAATTAAAAGCTTATTCATGGAGCATGTAATATATATTTGAATATGTTCATCCTTTGTAAATACCTTTTGCAAATTGATGTAAAGAGTCACATGTTTGAAGGTCATTGAGGTCATGCGTCAAAATTGAGGTTATTTTTATTGATGTAATAAGTCAAAAGTCCAAGTTGAAGATGGGTTTCAAGATTCATGAAGAAGTCATTAATGTAATATGTAAGGGTGCATGATTATTGGTATCTTAAATCCAAGGTTTAAATTATGGTTAATTCATTTCATTAATGTGAGGTGTCAAAGTCTTGAATCGTGAAGACAAAACCAAGTTGGGGGAGTTATAGTTAAATGTCATTGTTGTAAGTCGAGGTGAAATAAATGTTAAGTTATTGTTTGCACACAATTGTGTCTGTGTTGGAACTGGCCATTCCAATAATAGATAAGTTTTTTTTTCTTTCAATTACCAGACATTACGAAGACATGATGAGATCATCGGATTTTTTTTTTTGTCTTGTTGGACATTGCACAACCCAACAAGAAACATATTTGTATGCATGTAATTAAAAGTTCAAAGAAAGAAGAAGAAGAATTGAAAAATACAATGCAATGAAAGAATACTGATGAAGAAAGAGGAATGAATGCATACCTCATGAAGACTTAAACTAAGAGAAAAGGAGATTTGTGGCACAACCCTACAACAAGAAAGTTGTAACATAGAGAAGAACAACTTCCAGTTGTGGTTGGGTAGAATTTGTTGAGACAACTCCACAATTGTAAATGTGGGTAGAGTTGTCTAGATAAAAGAGCAATCGAAGCCTTGAGAGGAAGTGAAAAAGTGCATAATCCTACAACTATGGTATTTGAGGACCAGAGGAAGCTAGAAAGGTTCTAGAAAAAAAAACCATGAATTTTAAAAGGCCAAGTTCAAGGGAGAATCTTGGTGAGGTATTGTGTAGCAGGGTGAAACAAACTTGTTACTGCAGAGGCTATTTGTAACTCACATTGAGCACGGATAATATCACATAGGAAGAGAGGAAAATGACTATTTCTATTCAAAAAAGGGTTTAGAAAGAATCCACAGAAAAATAGAAACAAACTCCATGACAAAACAATATGACATAGATAGTTGGATTAGATGGATTCATATGCATGAAAAAAGGATAAAGGGGCAAGAGAAAGAGGAGAAAAAAGTGATACAACAACAAATATATGGATAGAAACAATGAAGAAGCATAAGGAAAACAACAAAAGTGAAGCAAGGAAAGCATGTTTGATGAAGAAGACGAAACAAACAAAGAAAGGTATAAATAAAATGTTGTATGTTTTCAAGATGTGATAAATCCATGAAGCATAAAAATACCTATAAGTTTATTGGTCCTCATTGATAATTTTGGTCTTGGTCATATAAGGACATGTTGAAGTTATAGATACCCGATTCATATAGCGATGTAAGCCTGATGAAGCAGTGTATAGTCCCACAAAGTTCATGGTAATATGAAAATCATTATGTAATGCGTGGTTTGTAGTAAGACATAAACCACTTGTCATGATTTCGTTATGGTAAGCATAAACCACTTGAGGATGTTTATCAGAGAAAACTATGAGGCAAAGGTTTGCAAGAAATAGGGAACGCATGGAAATGAGTCCATGAAGAGTTTTTTTCCCTGAGAATTTGATGCAAGAGCATCGACCGCAGGGTTACAAGTGAACCAGAAAATCAGGGTGAGAATGGTAATGGTCACATAAGGGGAGTAATAGGTATAGCAATGAAGACTTGCAATGGAAGAATGTTTGATGAACAATGTATGAGAAAGAGTTTCCTAGAGAACTGACAGATACAATGGATGATGACCCATTTATTTCGGTGGATGGATACTCTTTTATATAGACTTCAACAATGTTTATGTTTTGTAGGTACAACAAGAATATAGAGAATGAAGACCACAAACCATGTAAAAATGAAGATGAAGACAAAGGGAAAAAAAAAGGTATACAACCTAGAAGAGAGAAGGGACCAATTTAATGAAAATTTCTCATGAAAGAGGGAACATTCCTATTTGTAATGTTTAATGAAATGATATGATTGAGATTGTAATAATGTAGAATTATTCTAGAAAGTCTACATAGGAATGAGAGATGGAGAGAAATGAGTAAATGTAGGGATGAATATTGTTGAGAGAATCATGTAGATCTTGTGGAGAGATCATAAGAGATAATTAGGGAGTTATTATTGGAACTAGTCACGTATTTAGTTTAAGTAAATAAGATAAATATAATGTATTTTTTAGGATCACTTGGTCATATATAAAGTGGTGATTTGTATCATGGAAAATATACGAGAATGATTCATCAATAAAACTTTCCCCTTTGGGGATTTGGGAGCACTTATTTCCTGTGTCCCTTTCTTTTCAAAATGTCAGTTTATGTGTGTTTTTAATTCCGTTGTGACTTTGATCCCATCACATATCAATGGTATCAATGGTAGTTAAAAGGAATCCCCATTCTTATCATTATGTTTTGGGTTTATTTACAAGAGACTTAGAAGCACATTATGGGAAAGTTTGGGAACATGACTACTTCAATCAATTAACAAGAATCAAGCACTTAGGTGATATTGAAGATTTTAATTCAGAATTTAATGTATTGGCCACAAGGGTGGATGAAATAAGTGATGAACATTTGTTGGAATCTTACATGGGTGGGTTAAAAGAAGACATTATACATGAGATTTTTCTAAAACATCTTGAAAATATTATGGAAGCTATGCAATTTTCTCATCATATTCAATCCAAGAATAAGGCTACACACAAGTATACCATTTGAGCATACACATGAAGTAAATATCATTTTGGGATTCATAAGACAATTGTACCTCAACATACTTGAATATCACAAAAGGAAATGGAGGAAAGAAGAGAAAAATGACTATGCTTTAAAAGGGAATAAATGCCAAGAAATAAATTGTTCACCTTGGAAAATAATGATGAATATGAAGTGGAGGCATCTACACAAAGAAATGAGGAAGAACTTGTCAACTTAAAAGAGAAAGAAATAGAGGTTGAAATTGTGCAAAACATTGATTCAAATAGGTGTGAAATATTTGTTCATGAATTGGCAGGGTTGTTATCACCTCAAACCATGAATATTGTAGGTTACATTAAGAATAGAAATGTTATAGTTCTCATTGACTCAGGTAGTACCCATAAATTCATTGATAAAACATTAGCATAGCACCTCAATTGTTTTGTATATCTAGTGACAAATTTTCAAGTTTTGGTTGCTAATGGAGGGAGTATTGATTGTGTGGGAAAATGACACAACATTAAACTAAGTATGGGAGAATATAATTTGGAAAGCCCAATGTATGCCATTCCCATTGTAGGTGTAGATGTTTTTCTAGGGATTCCATGGTTGAGAACATAAGGTACAATTTATAAAAAGTATAACAAATTATTCATGATATTTGAACTGGAAGGAATTCAATATGAACTCAAAGGGTTAAAATCTAGACCTTCTCAAGCCATCAGCTCTCATAGAATGAAAAATCTCATAAAAAATGGTAGCAAGGGAGTTGTGGTTAAACATTATTCTATGGAAGTTAAGCAAGAAGATGAAAATATTCCAAAGGAATTAAGATGCAACTTGGAAAATCACTATAGGGTCTTTCAATAAATTCATAACGATCTACCTCCATCTAGAGATCATGAACATAAAATTGAACTAATACCTAGAAGTACTCCTCCTAATAAAATTCCTTATATGTATCATCATCAACAAAAGGGTAGATTGAGAAAATAGTACAAGACATGTTGGATTCAATTATTATTCAACCAAGGAGTTGATTTTCATCTCCAATAGTTACGGTGAGAAGAAAAGATCATTCTTGGAGGATTTTCCCTGATTATAAAGATCTAAACAAAATCACTATAAATGATAAATTTCCCATTCCAAATATTGATGAGATATTAGATGAGCTTCATGGATTGGATTATTTTACAAAGATAGATCTTAAATCAAGATACCACTAGATCATATTAAGAAAAGATGACATTCCCAAAAAAGATTTTAGAACTCATGATGGGCAGTATGAGTTTTTGGTCATGCCTTTTGGGTTGACTTATGCTCCTTCTACTTTTCAAATCCTTATGAACTAAAACTTTTGACCACATATTAGAAAGTTATTGTTGGTTTTATTTGATGATATACTCATATATATAAAATCCTAGGAATACCACATTAAATAGGTGGATCAAGTCTTGCAAATTCTTGAGAACAATCAATTGTATGTAAAAATATCCAATTGTTCTTTTGGGAAACAAAAAGTAGAATATTTGGGTCCTATTGTTTTAATGGAAGGGGTTAAGGTAGATCCTCAAAATATCCAAGCTATTACAAAATGGCATACCCCTAAGAACATCAAGAGTCTTAGAGGATTTTTGGGTCTTACAGGATATTATTGGAAATTTGTTAAGAATTGTGCATGCATTGCAGGCCCACTAACATCTCTCTTGAATAAAAATTCATTTGTATGGGATGAAAAGGATACCTTTGCACTCTCACTCTCAAAATATGCCATGTATTATACACCAATATTGGCAACACCTGTTTTTGGAAAAACATTCAGAGTTGAATGTGATGCATTTGGACAAGGAATTGGAGTGGTATTGGACCATTGGCTTTTGAAAGTAAACAATTAAAGGGAAAAGACTTTGGGAAATCTACATATGAAAAATAAATGTAAGCAATTTTACATGCAATAAAAAAATGGCAACAATATATCATTGGGAGGCATTTTAAAGTCAAGAAATACCATGATAGCCTACAGTACTTTTTGGAGCAAATATTGTCATCAAAAGAGAAAAAAAAAATGGGTATAAAAAATTTAAAGGTTTTATTTTGAAATAATCTACAAAAAGAGGAAGGACAATGTAATAGCATATGCTCTTTCTAGAATAGAAGAATCCACAAGATTATATTATATTACATATTCTATTTCTATGTGGCTGGAAGAAGCTTGCCATGAATGGAAAAATGACAACAATGATAGTAAAAAAATACAATGTATAAAGGAAGGGATGAACTCTATGGAACATTTGGAGTGGAAGGGAAATATACTTTGGTACAAGGGTAGAATATTTTTATGCCCTCGATCAAAGTTGAAGCAATGAAATATTAAGGGAGTCCCATGACTCTCTGATGGTTGGACATGTAGGGTTCCTTACAACATACCAAAGCATCAAAAAATATTTTTTTTGGGAAGGAATGAAGAAACATATTCAAAATTTGTAAGAGAATGTCAATTTTTCCAAAGAAATAAAGGAGATACAGTGAAATATCAAGGTTCACTTCATCCATTACACATATATAATCAAAGATGGGAAGATATATCAATGGGCTTCATTACATGGTTACCAAAATATGAAGGTAAGGATTCCATTTTTGTGGTCGTTGATATACTCACAAAATATGCACATTTTTGTGGTCGTTGATATACTCACAAAATATGCACATTTTTGTAGAATTTAAAGTATATATACAACAAGCCAAGTGGCATGAGTGTTTAAGAAGTAAATTCATAGAATTTATGGTCTTCCTAAAGTAATAGTAAGTGAAAAGGATCGAAAGTTCATAGGAAAATTTTGGAAAGAATTATGGAAGATGAGTGGAACAACAGTAGCTATGATTTCCACATATCATCCACAAATAGATGGTAAAAATGAAATAGTTAAAAAAAGTTTATAGGTTTATCTATGATGTTATTCTTCAGACACGAAATATCAATGGATGAAGTTGCTTCCTCTGGAAAAAATGGTGGTATAATACTGCCCTACTAAAATTTCCCCATATTAGGGCCTTTATGGATATCCAACTCCTAGTATCTCATATTTTTTGCAAGATAAGTCCAAAGTACAAGCAATGGAGTCACATATGGATAAGACTAAATAAAATTTGACAATTCTTAAGGAAGACCTTCAAATGGCACAAAACAAGATGAAACAACAAGCAAATCAACATCGAAGTGAAAGACAATTTGAGGAGGATGATTGGGTATTTTTTAGACTACAACCTTATAAGAAATCCACACTCAAACAAAAGCAAAATAAAAAATTATCTCCAAAAAATTATGGATCCTACAAGATTATTCACAGGATTGGACAAGTGGCATATGATTTAGATTTGCATTCTTCTCGTATTCAAAAGGTTTTTCATGTATCTTTCCTAAAAAATGTTTTGGGACAAAATATGCCAGTGCAAATAGAAATTCTAGAATTAGATGAAGAAGGGAAGTTGATTCTTGAGCAAGAAAAAATTATAGATCAACGTTATCTATCTCTTCAGAATAGAACCATCATGGTGTACCTAATCAAGTGGAATACCATGCCTCTAGAAGAATCGACATGGGAAAATGAGTAGTTTGTGAAGAAACACCCTCAATTACAAGCTTTGAGGGAAAACATTTTTTAAAGATGGGGGATATGTCAAGGCCCTTAGGCTCCTATGTATGACTTGATTTATTTGCATGCATTGATTTTTTCTTACTGGTTATTATATTCATGAAGTTGGAAGTGAATAGAAGGAGTCTTCCTATGTATGATGCTCCTTGAATAATCAGTGATCAACTCTCTAGATTTTTTTTTTTAATAATTAAGGTATGTTGTAAATTCCTATGGTAGTGTTGATGGGCCTGAATGGCCCACCAATCAGGTAAGGGAAGATGCCTAATGGAAATCCCCAATTAGGCTCACTCTCATTTGGGATGGAAAATTCTGACCAATATAAGGCCCTGGTTGTCGCTTCTAGATTTTCAATTATGAATATGATAACAGAATGTTCTCAGATGAATTCTGTAGAAAAATTGAAACAAGCTATCTATAACAAAATAAAACTATTCTATTATAATCCTATTCTACTCCAATCTATCCTTATCTCATTTTGTTACTACAACATCAAAATCCAAGGTTGAGAATCCTCACCAAAAACCATGCAAGGAAATAGTGTTTACTCCAACACTAATCATGGTACATGGAAAGATATGGAGCGCCTTCATCTCACCCATATCAATAAAAATATTATTTTCCTTCTAACAAAACTCAACCATAGCAAATATTTTCCCAATGTCTGAATGCATTACAAAGTATTGGGCCATTCATATCAAACTTTGGTGTGGGTTTCTTAACCAAATTTTTTATTAACTCATTCTTAGGGGCCACCACTCTCTCTTAATCACATGAAATTAGGCTCATGTATGAAAATTCCACCTTGCAAGCGGGTATGTTTCCCACATGGATATTCCTAGTTAGGTGTCTTCTCCTCATACTACCACCTATTTATTTGAAGTAAAAACCTTCATTTTCCTTTAAATATGAGTGCCCTTGGACATATTGAAATTCTTAAATTGGGCCAAAAAGACAATTTGAACAATGATCCGTGGCCCCAATGGGGGAATTAAGATCGATATAGAAATTTACCAAGGTGATTAGTTTGAACAGTGAGCAAGGGGCCTGATGGGGGTATCGATCCCACTATGTAAATTTACAAAGGAAAACAGTTTGAGTGGTGACTAAGGGGATTGATGGGGGAATTGGGATCAATTTGGCAATAGACCACGATGAACAGTTAGAACAGTGAGAAAGCGGATTGATGGAGGCATCAGGCACAATCTAGAAGTCGACCAAGGGAAATAATTCAGTAGTGAGCAAGGGGCTTGGTATAGAAATTGGCCAAGGCAAACAATTTGAAAAATGAGCAAGGGTCTTGATTGGGGCATCAAGACCAATATAGAAATTGACCAAGGAACATACTCAAATAGTGAACAAGGGGTGGGGCATCAGGCTCAATCTATAAATCATCTAAGACAAACACTCAAATAGGTGAAAAGGGGGCTCAATTGGGAAATTATGTTGAAATAAAAGTTCAAACAAGGAAGAAAATGCCAAGGTTTTAGACATTCATGAAGGGTTCCAATAGCTAAAAGGTCAAGGGAAATTCACTAATTATGA
>ML797541.1:0-21623 GCA_009831015.1 Picea engelmannii
CCTCCCCCGATGCTCTCTCTGTTACTGGTGGTGCCTACGCTCTAGTGGGCTATGTTTTCTCTGGTGACTTTATAAGTTCGTAGGGTTGGGCTCGGTTCCTCTGCTCCTAGACAAGTCTATCCCTTCTCTTTCAACCTGCCTTCTATATGCGTAAGTGTTTTTTTAAGTTCATGTGGCATTCATGAGTGCATTAGTGTATTTGTTCGGAGCAGTTTAATTTTGTAGTGATTGTTTTTTCAATTCCGAGGGTTTGATAATATAAAAAGTCAAGGATTTTATGTAAATTTAGAGTTTTTTAAAATCTTAGACAAATTTCTAATTATAATAAAACTTTGTTCATGTTCTAACTTTTTTCCAAATTCATTTAATTATTTTATAAAAATATTAACATATTTGGATTTTGAAATATGGATAGATGAAATCTTCAAGGATTTTGAAATATAGATAGTTGGAATTTTCAAGAATGTTATCAACCTTAATTTTGTCCTAACCCTAAGTTGATGAAAAAAAAGCCACTTTGTTGTCTTATATCATTTAGACAAATAGGTTTGTTTGAAATATAGGTTTATATATGATTACATATTAATGTCTTATATCATTTAGACAAATAGGTTTGTGTCTAAATAGGTTTGTATACAGTGGTTTAAAATTTATTTAGTGGTTTAAAATTTATTTAGTTTTATATATGGTGGTTTGAAATATAGGTTTATATATGATTACATAATAATGGTTTTATCCACAAACATAAAAAGAGAGTGGACGATAATACCCATAAAATGGATATTGTTAAGAGTAGTTTGTGAAACCTTAGCCAGAAAGAATGCAAATGGTTGAAAAGGTGCTTGGCCGCATGAAATTTCTTGTCTCTCTCCTAAACAGAATGAGGTTGCCATATTTTAGGAAGGACGCACATCCATCTGTGTATATTTTCGGAGAGAAGAAGAAGCTAACGCACGAGAACCCCGACCATCCCGACCAATGTGGAGATTGCAATCACTGGTGCCTACCCGAGAGTTGTGGAAAGAGTTGTTGAACGAGAGTTTCATTGACGTTCTCAATAATGGAGTTGTGACATTTATAAAGTATTTATATAAAATATTAAATCTATTAATAAAGTAAAAATACACATTAATAATATATTATTACATTATTAATACAATATTCATAAAAGAATAAAGTAATATAAAAAATGAAAAGATCATTAATATTATTAATATTAACAAAATATTAATAATTAATAAAGTAATACCAAATATATTAATGTATTAATATATCGATGTGATAATACATTAATGTATTAACTAATTAATATTTGATTGCGATTTGACATTATCGAAACCTCCAGTCGACCTCGCTTTAAAACATTTGGGATGGTGAAATTTGAAATCCTGCAATGGAGGGAACCAGCAAAGGGAGACTAACATCGGTCCATGGCAGTGGAGATGAACCAGGACAATCCCCGGGAGCCAGTAGTTTCTTCTATCACAGACAACATCGATTGGTCTCTCAAACCGGTGCACGCTCTGCTCGGTTCGCAGGACAATCCCCGGGAGTCGGTAGTTCTTCTAACTCAGACAACATCGACTTTTCTCTTCAACCGGTGCACGCTCTGCTGAAGCTCCTTGTTCTCGAACCCAGACGCTCTTCTGTCCCCCCTGGGACCCGTTCTTGTTGGTAAGTCCCTGATTGTTGTCCTCCACCGAGTCTCACAGGATCAGACTTTCTCTTGGCCGACAGACTAAGTTATTTTATTGAACTCTAGCACCGAACAGCTTCTGCCTTCTGGTTTCGGACGCTGTGCTTTCTGACCTCCCTAGGCCCCAAACCTGCTTTATTTTCCCTGGCAGCAGTGTAGGGATTGGTGACAGTCTCGGTCATTGTCTCCCACTGATTTTTCCACCAGAAGTGTCTACTTCTCGGTCACTTTTGCGGGATGGACTCTCTCATAAACAACCTTATGCTACCGTCCGATGAGGTGATCTAGAGACAAGCGGGACTTTTTGAAAACGTTGATGCCGACAAGTCTAAACAAAACAAAGTTCCTTCCTCGTTGTCCACTTCTCCTCTTCCTTCAGAGGCCCCATAAGGACATCAATCGATTTTACAGTCAACTGACAGAGATCCAGGGGTTGCTCCTTCTTTCTTGGTTGATCCCTGTTACAAGTCCAGGCATCCCCCTTAGAGTGGTTATAATATTCTACCTCTTGTTCATGGCTTACAAAACGTTCCCCCCAGCTCGAAACAGACAGCCCATTTTGGTCGAAAGGCCCGGAAATCCAATAGAAGAGCAAGAAGACTAGTGTTGGGAGATGGTGTGGGGCTAGAAGATCTATGTCAAATGTCGCTATGTGGCTTAGTGGGGCGTTTTTCATACAAACAGCTCAACAATCTCCACCTGGTTGATTGGATGAACCTGCACTGGCTTCCTCTTCTTGGATACTCCCCTGAGGTCATCTACCTCAAAAAAGGTTGGTTTGGCTTCATTTGCAAGTCTCCTGAAGATGTCTCCTTACTTTTAAGTAAGTTTTGGGTTTCTGGGGGTTCTAGTCTGATGCTTAAGCGCTGGAGGATGGCTTTCAACCCCGACACAGATTATTTTCAGCATAGGCACCTGTGGGTCCTTCTTCCGGGTCTCCCATTGTTCCTCTGGAATGAAGGAGCTCTAAAAACTATTGGCGATTCCTTGGAACTTTCATTTCTGTTGATCCCCAGTCACTTACAGGTCCTGTGAGAAAAATGGGCAGAGTGCTGGTAGCTATGGACATTTATGCAGGTTTACCGGAAACCCTAGAAATAAAATGGCGAGGAAGAAAGATAGCCCAGTCACTGGACTATCTAGGGCTCCCCTTCCGCTGCAACCATTGCCGAAAAATAGGACATCTCCGTCACTCCTGCCCTGGTAAGGATCTTTCTGATTCTTTGGAAACTGAAGACCTGCATCTAAACCCTCTCAACTACGTGGATGAAGACCCTTCTCTGAGTTCTTTGAATGTCTCATCCCCACCCTCTCCCCCAGGTCCCTTAAACCAGACCCCCTCCCTAGCAGATAAACTCAAACATCACTGTCCCCATCTCTTCTTGTCCCTTACAGAAGAAGAGAAGGCTGCACTAAACAATTCCCTCTGGCTATCTTCTTCCACTGGTTCAAAGACTCCCTCCCTGGACACCGAGTCTCCTTCTCCAGATCCCTACTTAAATGATCCCTCAGCTACCACTTCTTCCTACCCTCCGATTTTTTATTCCAGCCCCTTTTTTGTCAAAGTTTCCCCTACCTTGGATCGGTCCTCCCCTCCAAACCATTCACCTCCTACCTCTCCGAGTAGGCGCCCTAACCACTCTTCCACCACCTTGGTTTCAGAAGATTCTACTCTGGTATTACCGGGTTTTAGGGAAGCTGAGGAGGAAGTTTCTCTCCTTTCTGACTTACCTAACACTTCCTCCTCCCTGCCTCTCATCCCCAGTAGCTCCTCCCAACTTCCAATCTTTCGTGGAAAAGAACTCATTGAATCCTCCATGCAGGCTAGTACTTCCAACACCCTTCCATCAATCAATGATCGAAAATATTTTGCGTGGGTTAGAGGTTTGGGTATCGAAATCTCCCCACTATAGACGAGGAGATCCAGAAAGAAAAAGGAAAGCGCTAGCAACCAACCAAAAGTTACTGACATCCCTTCCTTGGATGGGAAGGCCCTTAGAGCGTTGAAGGCCTTAGCCCGATCCAAGTGATGTTGGTGCTCTCCCTGAATATTCGAGGGATCAGAGGCACCCTCAAAGCTGCCTCTTTTAGAAGATTTCTTGCACGTACTTCCCCGGATTTAATTTTTCTTCAAGAGACCCTCTTGGAAGAGCAAAAGGTGAGAGACTTTATTCATCGATTTTTCCCTTCCTGGTTCTCCTCAGCTATGAATTCTATTGGTAATTCTGGTGGTCTCCTGGTCACTTAGGACCCCTTTGTTTTTGACCTGTCACCATTCCTGACGGCTAGAGGTATTTTGTTGGTCAGACGTCATCTAAAATCCAACCAAGAGGTGACCTTACTCAATGTGTACGGGCCCTGCACTAAGAAAAAAAAGTTATGGTCGACTATTGCTGACAACGGTCTGCTCACCACTCCTAACCTCATTCTAGGCGGTGATTTAAACATAATTCTCTCGGAGGACGAAAATTGGGGGGGGGGGATCTCACACAGGGCAGAACATTGCATTTTATAGAGATTTATTTGCAAAAAACAATCTTATAGATATCTTGTCATCCTGTCTGATCCCCACCTGGAGAAATGGTCGCGTAGGTACTGATTCGATTGCCAGACGCCTGGATCGATTCTTAGTATCACACTGTTTACTAACCCAGGCGAGTCTGTCAAAGTTGTGGGTGCAATTACCCTTTGTATCTGACCACGCTCCCGTCATTTTGCAACTGCAAGCCTCAATGATGCACAAAGCTTACCCGTTCAAATTCAACCATCATTGGCTGGTGGATCCGTATTTTTCTCTTATAGTCCATAACATTTGGAAGAATCCATTTTTCTTGCAGGAAGCCAATCCCCAATAGCGTATCGTGTGGAAACTGAAGGTCATAAAAACACACACAAAATCTTGGTTCAAAGAAAAAAAGGAAAAAGAAAATCACAACTTAAATAAACTGGAGATAGCGATTTCTCAGCTCATAAAGAAATCTAGTAGAGGCGCCTTATCTATGGAGGACAGTGAGCTTTTAACTGAACTGGAACATAACAGGAATATCATTCTTCGTGAGGAGGAAAATAGCTGGAGGCTGCGGAGCAGAGCCACCTGGCTAAGATGCGGGGACGCTAATACTAAATTTTTTCATAAGGTAGCCAGTTACAACAGGAATAAAAAATTTATTTGGTCCATTTCTAATGAGTTCGGTGGCATGCATTCTGGGCAGAAAGCTATAAAAGAGGCGGTTGTTTCTCATTTTACCCATTTCTACAAGGCCTATGACAGCCCAAACTTATCTAATAGCTCCTTCATTGCAAACCTTTACCCAACCATGGTTTTCGAGGAGGAAGCATTTGAACTTTACAGACCTGTCACACTGTTGGAGCTGAAAAATATACTGACCCTTTTCAAAAAAGAGAGAAGTCCAGGGCCTGACGGATGGACATCAGAGTTCTTCATCCATTTTTTTGACCTCGTAGGAGATGACCTTCTGCAAATGGTGGAGAATTCGTGATTAAACGACAAAGTCATTGGTAGCATAAATTCCACTTTTCTAGCTTTAATCCCCAAGGAAAATAACTCTGCTTCCTTCAACGACTACCGTCCTATCTCACTCTGCAATCTTATCTACAAAATTATTTCAAAAATCCTCTCGAACATAATCAAGCTAATTTTAGAAAGATGTCTATTTGTTGAACAGATGGGATTTCTCAAAGGCAGAAGAATCCAGGATGCCATAGGAGCGGCTCATGAAGGTCTTCATAGCATTAAAAATAAAAACACAAAGGCCCTGGTACTGAAGCTTGACCTCAAAAAATCCTTTGACAACATCGACTGGGGCTTCCTAAGGTTGACTTTACTCTCAACTGGTTTTGGTATTAAGATAACAGATTGGATTATGGCATGTGTTTCTAGTGCAACTTTTGTTGTTCTAATTAATGGAGAGGCGACTAAGTTTTTCAAAAGCGAGAGGGGCCTTCATCAGGGCTTCCCTCTATCACCATATCTTTTCATCATGATTATGGAAGGCCTCAGCCTGCTGCTAACAAAAAATGTCTCTGAACAACAAATCTCAGGTATAAAAGTTTCAAAATTTATAAATTTGGTTCATCTATTTTTTGTTGATGATGTCCTCTTGATTTCAAAGGCTACTCCTTCGGAATGGATAGTGATCTTGGAGCTGCTTCAGATATTTTGCATAGCTTCGGGCCTTAGCATCAATTTTACAAAATCTACAGCACATTACTGGGGGTTAACAGAAATTGAGCTCTACTCCTTAAAAGAGTCTCTACCCTTCACTTTCGTAGAATTAAGTCAAGGATTCAAGTACCTGGGTTATGTATTAAAGCCAACAGCAAAAAATTATGAACACTAGCGCTCACTGGTGGCAAAGTTTGAAAGGAAAATTAGCTTTTGGTGCAACAAGTGGCTTTCCATAGGAGGGCGTTTTATCCTCGTCAATTCAGTGCTACATAGTATTTCTATCTTCTGGATGTCTTTGGAGAAAATTCCCTCTACGATTCTGAATCTTCTATGCAGGTTGTCCTTCAACTTTCTATGGAATGGACAGAAGGACACCCATCGTATCCACCTTTGCAGCTGGAATATCATATCAAAACCTATTCAAGCAGGGGGATGGGGACTCAAAAACTTGGCTATTTTTAACACAACTCTCCTAGCCAACTCTTTTTGGCGGGCTTTAACTCATAACAGCCTCTGGCACTATGTCATTATTGATAAATACTTGGGAAAAAAGTCTCTTCTAGATTGGATCAGAAAATCATCACATTTGCAGCAGAGGGCGTCCCCATTTTGGAAGGGTCTATTATTATCTTCTAAAGTCATCTTGCACTAGCTTAGATGGAGGCTCGGCTCGGGCACCGACATCTCTCTTGTAAGAGACAAGATTCTTGGATTGGAGAACCGGTCGATCCTCCCTTCCTCTCTTAGATCTCTTCTAGAATCCGGTAATATTGTGTGTTTATCTCAAGCGCATGTGGATTCCTTGGCCACCCCTCTGCCGGATACTTGGTACAACAGTTTTCAGCTTAATCTTAGTGGTGTCGATGCATCAGATTGGGATGACTTCACTCAAGCACTTAGGAGTGCAGGAATTGCACTTACCAATACTTCCGATACTCTCATTTGGGTAGGGGGAGATGCACCAGGTACCACTACTATTAAGAATATTTAAACGGCGCTACTTCAACAGATGAATTACCAGGTTGACCTGAGGTGGTTCCAACAGCTGTGGAAATGGCCAATTCCTCTTAAGATAAAAATCTTTATTTGGCTCTCTGCAAAAGAAAAGACACTTACCTGGGATATGTTGTGAAAGAGAGGCTGGGAAGGGCCAGGGATTTGCAAGTTATGCAATCAATCTACGGAATATATTCACCATATCCTTATTCACTACCATTTTACAAGGGCTATCTGGCAGCGTATTCTCACCCATTATTCTCTCAACATTCATTGGGATGATGCCTCTGTCCTTGAATGTTTTCTGCGGTGGTCAAAGGAGAAGTCTGCCCCTGACAGTTTGGCTGCACATGCTTGTTGGAAGCTCTAGATTGAAAGAAATAAGGTGATATTTGAAGACCGTGCTCCCTCCATCCTCTCAGTAATGCATAGAACCCTGTCGGCTTTCTCCTAGCAGCCATCCACTATTAAGACTCTGCCATTACAAGTCTGTGAGTTTACACAAAAGCATGGTTTCACCTTAGCTTGTTTTGATGGAGCAACCCATTCAAATGGTCTTCGTTGTGGGGTCGGAGGCATTTTTAGATCTCATCCATCGAGAGTTACCAAGTGGTTCATCAACTGCGGAGTGGGAACAAATACTAAAGCGGAGTTGCTGGGTTTATGGGCAACCCTCACTCTGGCAACCTTCTGGTCAATTAATAAAATCCAAATCCTTGGTGATTTGCGGGTCATCATTGATTCGATAAATCATAAAGGTAACCTCAGCACTGTAAATATCGAAGGTTGGAAACAAAAAACATTGGAATTGGCAAAAAAATTTAAAGATCTCAGCATCCACCATATTTATAGAGTGCATAATAAAGAAGTCGATGCCCTCTCTAAAAGAGCCTTATCAGAAATCGAAGGAAGACTAACCATTTATCACTCGGATAGTGGGCGGGAGAGTCAGCCCTCTTTCATTAATATCTTTTAATTGCCAAGGGTTGGTGAAGGGTAATTGACATCGAGGGCAGCCCCAGTTAGCGTTATATTGCCAGCGATGAGCAGTATTTTTCTGGCAGATTACCACTCTAGCATCCTTCAGTTTTTTTTAGTCGGCTCATTGCTCTTTCCTTTCTGCCTATTACTATTAGTTCAGTTTTCTGATGCTTCCTCCTATTACCAATATATTGGACTGTTGTGAGGACTGTTATCATGGCTCTGTTGTTGATGTAAAAAAAATTATACCTAATATAAATTTGCGTTAATTTTTTCCTGGAAAAAAAAACTAATTAATACTTTAACACATTAATATATTAATTAGTATATCATTAACATATTAATGTATTTATGAATTAATATATTAATTAATACACTATTAGTGTATAAATTGAAATATTAATACATTAATGTATAAAGTAGTGTTTTAATGTAACATATTAATTAGTTAATAAATTAATACATTGCTAAATTATTAATATATTAATGTATTATATGAGTATGTATTACATTGACTATGGTAGATCCTCACTCTATGGATGACCATAATTCTCACTATGATTGACCATGATAATGGTTGCTTATGATTGATCATGAAAATGACTATGACCATGCTTAATTTTGGTAGACCTTGGTTGACTTTTGTTTACAATGGTTGACTATGGTTGACCATAGTGAGCATGGTTAATTCAAGAGGGGACATATAAATCCTTTGAATCATTTGGCTTTGAAACTTAGATGTGTGTAAATAATGTATGATGTATATCAAATGGAGCTAACTTCCATTTATTGTATTTTTTGGATAATACATGGTATGCCAAAAGTATAAGCGTGTTAGGATATTTAGACACTTAGGAGTTAGTTAAGATCTACTTGGTCTAATATGTCATTAGGTAAAAGTGTGTTTCTTAGTGTGTTTCTTTAGTATGCATTAGTATGCATTTGTATTTAGGAAATCCGACAGTCACGATATGTTCCCGACATAGAGTGATCTAACGGTTCATACTCTCCTCGATCTTAACGGCCATTGATCTGTGGCTTAACACCCGATTGGTCCATGATCTCTATGTAAAGAGCATGGAGGGTCATTTTCCGATGATCGATTATGAGAAACTCTCTTGTAAAATATCTCTGTAATCTTTTTCTTTGCATTAATAAATTTCTCCAAGTGGTCGCGTTGGTTGGGGTCGTGGATGTTTCCCCGTAGGGGTTTTACCACGTGAAAACATCGGTGTGTTGATATTTGATATGGTTATGTGAGTGGTTATTGAAGGTGTTTGTCCTATGTTGGAATACATGTGTGGTCGAACATGGTATCAAATCTTGTTTGAAGACCCGCTCATGTTGTAGATCGAGATCGTGAAGCCGAGTTTCCTCATATCCATTTTATAACATCTACATACATTTATGGGATGAGAGGACTATTCCATTGCGTCTGGATCACTCCTTTCATTCAGGAACACTTTTCGTTTCACTCGAAAAGGTTTTAGTTTTCCCAATATATGGCCATTACAGTCAGATCCAGAGATATAAAGCCTGAATACACATTTTTTAAAATTTCTGCAAAGTTTTATTTTGGTTTTATTTTGGTTTGTATTTTTTTATTTCGAGGTTACTACTCTTTTAGATCTGCATATTCTCTTTGCGTCGTGCCCTTTGCAAACTCAGAAAATCAAAAACAGATAGGAAAAGGTGCATCTTTCGGGTAAGATAACCAAGATGTAACCCTTGTTGTCATCGAGAAGCGAAATTTTGTTCTTCTGTGAAAAGAGTTTTTTTTAGCACTCTCTTCAAGTCCGTCTTCCACACAACAACAACAACACCCCCAATCCTCCTTATGAACATTACAATATGTTTTGTTAGACTATTTGGTTAAAACTTGCCTTATTAAGTAAGAGGTCTTGAGTTCAAGTCTCTCTTTTGTTACCTTTTTGAAAAAGTTCATGCTAAAATTGTAAAGTGTATTTCACTTCAAGTATAAATGTGAATCACTATAAGTAGTTTTAATATTTTATTTTAGAGTTATTTATTTTGCATGCAGTTTTTCTGTTATAAAGTAACTTTATTGTAAAAGTGATCTCCACTTCTCTTTATAAAAGTGGGTCACTTCATAAAGAAACTTACACTATCACGTGGTCAGTTGGTTACCGTTTATGCCTTTTTTTAAAAAGGGCATAACTCACACATCGGAAGTCCGTTTTCAATGCCGGTTTTTTTTAAACCACATAATTTTTCGAGCTCTTTCTATCCAGATCATCAATTTCAATTTTTAAGTCCATATTATCTGCATATTTAATATGGCTTCTACAAGTAATATCTTACTTACCAGCAACAACTACTTCCAATGGAAATCTCATATGGAATATTTATTAAGAAGTAAAGGTTTGTACCGGATTACCTTAGGAAAGGAAAAAGAACCCACTGATGATGATAAGAAAACCAAGTGGGATAATAGGAAGGATGAAGCACGAGGACTAATCAGAATTTCCATCTCTCCTGATTTAAGGTACCACCTTTAAGAAATTGATGACCTCGAAGAAGCTTGGGACAAGATTGAATCTGTGTTTGGTAAACTCAATATTATTTGAGCACAACAGTTAGAAAATCAAATATTGACCTTGATTCCAAGTGATTTTCTTGCGTTGGAGACTATTTATCTAAGTTTAAAACACTCAGAATTTTATGTGAAGAATGTAAGATAAAAATGGAGGAAGAGCATTGCATCTATCTTATTCTTTCTAAGCTAGATAGTGCATATTTTGTGTTTGTATCTACATTTTATACCATGAGAGAGGCTCTAGGGAAAGCTTCTGAAAAACCCACTCTTGAGTCCTTTTGTGCTTCTTTGATTAGAGAGGAAGATAAGCTTATACAACTTGGAGTGATCAACACTGCAGGTACCTCTAACAAAGCCTTAGTTGCCCAGTAGAAAGATAAACCCAAGTCTCCCAAGAAGCAACATCCTCATTACAACACAAACAATATAAGGGTCCCAAACCCGCTCAGACAGCTTCAGCTCCTGACGGTGACAAAGGAGAAAAATATAAAAATAAGAATACTAATAGACATTGCAATGTTTGTGATAAAGATGGTCATGATGAGTCCAAATGTTTCAAGAAGATGGCATCTTTAGAAGCAACGATGAAGAAACACAACATTAGTATTGATTCTACTTATTTTTCTTCTTCTCATGGACATGCACTTTCTGCTTCTGGTTTCTCCTTCAATACACCTTCTACTTCTACTTCTGATAAGTGGTGTATTGATTCCAGAGCATCTTATCATATGGATAAGGATAGAGACATATTTTATACTCTAAATGAATGTAACACCAAGAAAATAGATCGCTTAGTGTTGAAGGATCTGGAATAGTACAAGTAGAAAATGGCCATTTCAATGATGTATTATGTGTTCCAAGTCTTTCTTGTAACCTTCTATCAGTATATCAAATCACTCATTCAAGTGAAGGTAAAACCATAGAGTTTTCACCTCACCAAGTTTTAATCAAGGATCTAAAAGATCCTAATCATGTTCTTGCAATTGGAATTGCTGATGGTATTACCAGGTTGTACAAGTTTTGACAACTTTGGGTCATCATCTTTTTCATCAGTTTTTGTTGCTCATAGCGATGACTTGAGCAAACTTTGGCACGAGCGGTTTGGTCATCTAAACTATCACTCATTGCAACAACTATGTAATCAATAGATGGTGATTGGTCTTCCTCTTGTTTCATGCAGATATGGTGTTTGTGTCGGTTGGGTTCTTGGCAAACATCATCGGGAAAGTTTTGAAAAACATGCCTCTTGGCACGCCTCGGATCCTTTGCAACTTGTTCACAGTGATTTGTGTGGTCCACTTTCTTCTCCTTCTTTTTCTGGGTGCAAGTATTTCTTAACTTTCATTGATGACTTTTCCAGACGTACTTGGGTTTAATTCTTAAAACTTAGGAGTGGAGTTTTTGACAAGTTTTTGGCCTACAAGGCCCTTGTAGAAAAACAATCTAGCCATCAAATTCAAAGGTTAAGAACAGATAATGGAGGCAAATATGTGAACAATAATTTTACAAATTGTTGCACTACACAGGGAATCCAAATGCAACACACTGTTCCATATACACCACAAAAAAATGGTGTTGTTGAGAGAAAGAACCGCACATTAAAAGAAATGGCTAATTGTATGATCCAATCTAAGGGATTAAGTCTAAAGTATTGGGCAGAAGCCATCAACTGTGAAAATTACATAGTAAATCACACTCCCACAATGGCTCTTAAAAATATAACACCATAAGAAGCTTGGACTAAAATTAAACCAAATGTAAGTCACTTCCGTGTATTTGGCAGTATAGCATGGGCTCACATTCCTGATGAGAAAAGGAAATCATTGCAGCCTAAAAGTGAGAAGTGTACATTTGTTGGTTATTCTGAAGATGTCAAAGGCTACAGACTTCTTCAATCACATTGTAATGAAATTATTATTAGAAGAGATGTTAAATTTGATGAAAATATCTTGGCCTGCAAGCCTAATTCGGCATGTGTGCCTTCTTTGGCCTGCGAGCCTAATTCGACAATTGTGCCTTCTTCGGCCTGTGAGCCATATTTGGCGTTTGTTCCTTCTTCTAATCTGGTTTCTTCTTTAAATGGTGATAGTGAGGATGAAAATCCACCTCTGCCTGCTCACCCTCCTCCATATGAGTCCTTTGAACTTGAACCAGCACTAGCTCCACTGCTTCCTAGAAGGGTCCGTTCAACACGAGAAGTAGCTGGTGATATTATCGATGATCCTTTAGATCAGTGTCGGACACGTTCACAGTTCCAGTGAGCCTCTTCTCTTTTGTCTCACATTTCAGAAACTCATGATCTAGATACATTTGCAGAAGCTTCAGGTCATCCAGATTGGGATACAACAATGAATGAAGAGTATCGTTATTTAATGACAAACGATACTTGGGATTTTGTACCTCTTCCAAACGGAATAAAACTTGTCAAATGTAAATGGGTCTACAGAACTAAGTATGCATCATATGGAAGTGTTGAAAGACACAAGGCTTGTTTAGTTTCCAAAGGATTTTCCCAAGTTGAAGGAATTGAATGTCATGAAACCTTTTCCCCTGTAGCCAAAATGAATTTCATTTGCCTTGTTCTTACCCGTGCTGCCTCACATAAATGGGAGGTCCATTAGCTGGATGTTAAATCCACCATTTTGCATGGATATTTGAAAGAAGAAATATACATGGAACAACCTCCTAACTATGTCTAGAATGACTCTAACCTTGTTTGTTGCCTTAAGAAATCTCTTTATGGTCTCAAGCAAGCTCCCTGATCTTGGTATGCCAAAACATACACCTTTCTTATTTCCATTGCATTCTCTAGATTCCATTTTGATTCTAATGTCGATACCAAGAAAGTAGGAAGCCATCTCATAATCCTTTTCCTTTATGTTGATGACCTTATCCTTACTGGTAATGACTCAAAACTTTTAAACCATGTGAAAACCGTCCTTAAGAAGAAATTTGAAATGAAAGACTTAGAATTTTTGCACTATTTCCTTGGCCTCCAAGTTTTGAAAACCAATGAAGGAATTTTTCTTTCTGAGTCTAAGTATGTTTGTGACCTTCTTCATCACTTTCACATGGATGATCATAAACCAACCCCTTCTCCCTTCCAGTTTGGAGTCAAGCTTACTGCCACCTGTACTTCACCTGAAGTTGATGCCACCCTGTACCATAAGTTAGTTGGTAGCCTCTTATACTTGACTCATACCCATCATGATCTTTCCTTTGTTGTTGGTATTGTTGCCTAGTATATCCAAAGACCCCATGAAATCCATTGGAAATAAGCTAAAAGGACACTTAGCTATGTTCGTGGTACAGTTCAGGGGGGTATCCTTTATTGGTTGGTTTCACTAATTCAGATTTGGTCGGTGACCCTGACGATCGGAAGTCTACTACAGGTTATGTTTTCATCCTTGGTTCGGGACCTATCACTTGGGCCTGTAAGAAACAACAGGCTACTGCACTTTTTTCAGCATAAGAAAAGTACCGAGCAACGGTAAATGCAAGTCAGGAAGTCCTGTGGCTTCGACAGATCCTTTCAAAGGTTGGATTCTAGCACTAGCATCCAATGAGCCTTTAGTGTGATAATCAGAGTTTCATAAAGCTCGCCAAATACCCAGTTCGAAATATGCGTAGAAAACACATCGAGCTACACATGCACTTCATCAGAAAGCTAATTCATGATCAAGTTATTGAAGTGTTATTTTTCCCTATAGAAGATCAAGTTGCAGACATTTTCACAAAGTCTCTTACAGAAGCAAATTTTTCCAAACTTTGATCTATGTTAGGAGTTTAGGAAGTTGTCATTAAGGGGGGATAGGCTCTAATTCCTCCTTCCTTCTCCTATTGTGTCACTATTGTAAATCCTTCAATCCTATCCCAAGTTGTTCTTAAGGGGGGATGTTAGGATATTTAGACACTTAAGAGTTAGTTAAGATCTACTTGATCTAATATGTCGTTAGGTAAAAGTGTGTTTCTTTAGTATGCATTAATATGCATTTGTAGTTAGGAAATCCGATGGTCACGATATGTTCCTGACATAGAGTGATCCAACGGTTCATACTCTCCTCGATCTTAACGACCATTGATCTGTGGCTTAACACTTGATTGGTCCATGATCTCTATTTAAATAGCATGGAGGGTCATTTGTCAATGATCGATTGTGAGAAAATCTCCTGTAAAATCTCTCTGTAATATTTTTCTTTGCGTTAATAAACTCCTCCAAGTGGTCGTGTTGGCTAGGGCCATGGATGTTTCCCCATAGGGGTTTTACCATGTGAAAACATCGGTGTGTTGATCTTTGATCTGGTTATGTGAGTGGTTACTGAAGGTGTTCATCCTCTGTTGGAATACGTGTGTTGTTGAACAAAGTGAGATAGTGAAAGAAGAAATGGAGGTGAGTTTGTACCTTCTCAAGTTATAATTATTGAAATTAAACCAACCATGTAATATTACAAACATAAACTAATCTTGTAATGTGACAAACATAACCCCCAATAAATGGATCTTAATTTTGAAACATTTATATGAATAATCCTAATATCATTAAACCCAATATGACTAAACCTAACAATTGCTTATATGAACCTTGAAATATGATGCTCAAGACTAAACCTCACTATCTGAAGAACTTTTTCCCTTGTCACATTGTGACAAACATTTTCCAATGTTGCATTATCACAATAAATTACCGATGTCACAATGTCTCGAACATATCCTCATGTCACATTACAACAAACATCTCCCTGCATCACAATTTTTCGAATATCTCTCGATATCTTATTTTGATGAACATTTACCAACATTGCAATGTTACAAACATTGACCTATGTCGCATTGTGACAAACACCTCCCAATGTCGCATTGTCATAATCACTTACAAACATTGTAATGTGTCGAACAACTCCTGACGTCGTTTTTTATGCACATTTCCCAACATCACAATGTGTCAGCCATCTCTCGATGTTTCATTGTGATGAACATTTCCCTACATCTCAATGTCACAAACATTTCCCTACATCTCAATGTCACAAACATTTCCCATTATCGCATTGTGATGAACATCTCCCAATGTCGCACCATGACGAACCATGGTTTTACATGATCACCCTGTTGAACCATATGCAACTCAACATAGTGATGTAATGTCAAAATATGGTCACAGACAACCATGTTCAACCTTAGTCAACTATGATCAATGTTGACCACTTGGAAAGTTGACCATGGTCATGGTCAATCGAAGTACATTATCAACTAGCAATTTGGTCAACCATTCTCATTGTCATGGTCGACCAAGTTCAGGGTCAACCACAACCATCCATTGTTAACCTTGATCAACCATGGTCATGGTCAACTATGGTTAACCAAGTTCATTATCAACTAGAAATTTGGTCAACCATGGTCATGGTCATGTTTGAACATTTCTCAATGTCACAATCTGAGGAAGATTCCCTTTCCCTTACATTATCCTAGCTTCAAAACTAGGGCATTAATTGATGAAATAAAGTTTGATATGAATAGATTTGATAAGTATAATGATATATATGGTATACCTATGCATAGAAAGAACTTTTGGACTAACAAGTGGATGCAGGATCTTATAAATAGTTTTTTGCAGGATAGCTACCATGATCTTGGTGCGCAGTACATAAGAAGTTGGGGAACATTTAAATGAAAGAGAGGGTTAACCCTCTATTACAGTTGCAGAAGTTGGGGAACATTTAAATGAAAGAGAGGGTTAACCCTCTATTACAGTTGCAGAAGATTACGACATCTTGCTAAGGAATTCCCTGGTGAAAGACCTAGTTGTCTTTGTTGCAAATATTTGGACCATGAAGTGTTGGATTGCCCTAGAATGATTGCTAAGCTTGAAAGAATGAATCTAAATGAAGAAAACCCTAAGGCAGATCCAGAAATAGTAGAAACATAGAAGGAGTCGGAAAATATATTGCTACAGATGAAAGACACCTTGAATGATCACCGACATGTTAGGCTATCAGAGATCTTCAAAGAAAAGGAGCAAGTCAAAGCAAGAATAGGGGACTTCGACATTGACTGTATTCTTGATGAAGAAACACAAGTGACCATTATGCCAAAAAAAACTTGGGAAGCTATAGGGAAGCCTTCCTTGATCCCTTCCCTAGGAGGAACAAGTTTATTCAGAGGAAAGCTAGTAAACCTATGTGGAAGGCTCGCCCAGATACCTATGACTATCAATGGAACTTCGACAGAGGAAGACTTTGAGATTATTAAATTTTTTGAAGACAACGCCCCATTTACCATGCTCATAGGAAAACCTTGCATTGATAGAGAACAAGCCAGATGAAAACAGGAAGAAGAAGTTTTGGAATAGAAGAAGCAAGAGTTAAAATACTTTATGACCAGAAGGATCATGCACTTGATTGAAGAATAGAAGAGTAGATTTCATATATTTATTGCTAGAAACTCCTATGTTGAGGCTAAGATAACACTAGAGGACCTGCAGAAGATTGAGTTACCTATTTTTGATACATAAGAAGTATTATCCAGGAACCCTAGGAAAGAATTTCAATAACGTGAAGTAACTAAGACAACATAAGATAAGCATCAAAATGGTAAAATCATTACTAATATGAAGCTCACTAGGAAGAAGGCTAGAAATTTAAGAAAGAAAAGGGCTAATACTGTAAGGTCACAAGAGGTTCTAGAGGATACTTCGCAGAAAGAAAAATTGCAGAATTGGAACTTCGCCGAGATATCAGAACAACAACATAGAGTACTTCACCATGACAAAGCAATATAGTCGTTGGGGCTGATATATCCATTTGAATTCCGCTCCAAACAGGTGGAAAAGAAATAAAGGTTCATCATCCAACCATTGAAAAGTGCCATAACGGGTCGAACAAGAGTTAATTAAGGATCATACCCGTTGCAATCAAACCGTTACTAAGTTTCCCTACATAGTCCATCATGCCACGTACCAAGAATATTTTTTTCTAAGAGAGAATTTGAGCACGAAACCTGAGATTAACTCACCCTGAGAGCATTGACTTGTTCCCATACTATTCCCTATAACCTTAGAATTCCTTTTGCACCCAAGCTAGCTGACCTAAGCCTGTATGTCAGACGAGCTCAGTGCTGCTGAGAAAATTGTTGAAGAATTTCTAATTGACTTAATGATTGAGAGAGTCATGTCGGAGTGAGGAGTGTCTATGGGTGTATAGGCATCGTCCTTGGGAGCATTTCCAGCTTCCCCCTCCATTGCTCGAGCAAGACCATCCCGACTGCCTTTGGAAACATGGTCTATGCTTGGAAACAACTTCACCACTGTGAAGATGATCCCAAGTATCTTGCCTAAGTATATCCCACCACTAAGCGGCACAGTGAATCGAGACACTCTACCTAGAGACTTCGACTATGTTGTGGTCACTGCATAGCTCCCGAAAGGAGTGCATTTATTTCGTGTTGACCAGGATAAGCTCGTTGTGCTGAAATTTAGTGATTTTAACCTTGGAGATCGCAAGGTTTACAGTATGCTAGCCCCACACAACTACTTAACTATCACAAAAGGGAAAAACCTGAAGAGATTACCTCAGAAATGGACCCATAACCTCACCCAGTCAACCCTCCTCAATGTAATGAAGATTCTGCATTTCGGGAGGCATCAGGAAATGAATGCATGCGTCAGATTGTTGTTTTCTTGATACCACGGAGGATACTTATTGTTGGACCGCTGCATCACTGTGGATCTGATTTTGATCAATTGGATCACAGGGATAAGCATGTAGGGCCTTGACCCGTACAAATTTTACCTTGGAAAGACCGCAGATCATGCTCTCGGCCAACGAATAAAAGACACATATGGAGATCTAGAGAAGGGAACCTGAGGTTAGAAGGTAGCCTCCATTGAGAATGCAACAGTGTGCCTCAGTTTCCAGCTGATCGTAGGGCAGTTAGTCCGCAAGGACAGACCCACACAGGTGACTGGATTTGTAGTTGACCTCGCTGGGAAGTGCGTGGACGGACTACAAATGAACTGGGCAAAGTACCTTGTAAATCAGCTAGAGCTTGACTACAGACAAGCGTAAGACCAAGGGTATGACTTCCACTTTAGTTGGTTGCTCATACTCATCGCTTTCATCACTTGGGAGCTACCAGAAGGTGCCACTTTTTCGGAGATCGAACCCTTCGAACCATTGGCCATGAAGTTTTGTACAGTGTGGTACTCCAGTGACATGAACAAGAAGTGGCAGTCCAATGCCTTCTTCCATGCTTATTACAATCAATTGAATAATGCAATCCAGTCTACACTGCGCCTCACACCAAACATAGTTCATAGGTTTAGACATTTGATCAAATTCAGCACAGACCGCCACTTCACCTATATCATAGTGTGCACTGATGAGCACAAACAACAACTCCAGTCGTACTATAAGTTGACAGAAGAAGACTTGAACAAGATTACCAAGGAATGGTTGGCAGACCTCCTTGTTGCAGCAAACCCCGCAGAGATGTCCAACATGGATAGCCTTGAATCTATGCCGGATACACCTAGACTGTGCAAGACTAAGAAGGATGTGGAAATTCAAGATGTCTATAGCACATCCACAAAGACTACTTCGATCTCACCTGCAAAGGGAGGTGATGATGAAAAACTAGGTGGCACCGAAGTTGAGCAAAACAAAGGCGAGGTTACTCCACCTAGAGAGGAGGAAGATCCCTCCAAGAAAATCAAGACTACCCCACCGAAGCCCTCGTCCCAAAATAAATCTAAGGCCACCCAGACTAAGTTTAAGACTACCCTCACACAGGATGACTTCGAATTCTTGATCGCTACGCTAAACGATGCTTCACTAGAGATCACAAACAGGCAAGAAGCGAAGCAGGAGGAGATATCCAGCCGACTCAAGGGTGAATTTCAAGAAGTGCAGCACTGTTAAGCCCTAAATAGTGGCTCATTACCCCTTAATTAGGGAATATTATATTAGTAATGTTATTTTATTTATGTCGGCTTTAGTCCATTAGTTGTAATTATACCTCCTAGTCTCCTATATATACCAAGGAGACATTTTCAATTTGAATCATCTTGTAATTGTACATTTATGTGGGCATAAGGAGATTTCCCCCTTGAAGAGGATTATTATCTGATTTTCTCTCTTTTTCAAGGAATTGAGTACTTATTCTAAGGTTTTTCGATGCTATATTGATATTTGGTTCTTAACATATGGTATCAGAGCTCAAGGTCTTGCGGTTTCGCTGCTACATATGATACACCTTGGAATTTTTGCTATAAATTGTTTTCTACAACGTTTCAGAAGGAACGGATTGGAGGATATTTAGTAGACGGATCAAGGTACGTTGGGTTAAAATTTCATCTCCCGAGGCCTTACAATTTTGGAGATACAACCTGTGCAAGATAGGGTTCTGGAATCATCCTGAAGGGAGTCAATGTGGAATTTTCACTATAAAATGGCTTTTGTAATGTTTCAGACCATTAACTCTAGAGGATATTCATAGACATTAGTAAGGTATCTATGGTAAAAATTTCAGCTTCTGGGTCATCTAATATTTGTAGATACACCCTGTGGAAGATAGGTTATCGGACTAGTCCTATTGACTAGTCTCAAGAAGGTGTTCCAGGTAAAACAATCATAACTTCTTCCTAGAGTATCCAAATTGAGTGAGACTAGTTTCATTGGATATTGGACAGTCTGTAGTATTTCTGGTATGAGTTTCATAATTTAACATCATTTATGTTGTGCGCGGCACGCTATACAAGTGATATCTCTTGGAAAGGACAAAAATCAGCAAGTTGTGGGGAAGTTACCGTAAATTCCACTTGGCACATCCAATTTTGATCAGACCTGTGGCATTGCAGAGAAGACATATCAGAGAAATACAAAAAATAAATTTTCATACCCAGAAGGGACAAAAATTTGGAGATACGGTAGAAGAAAGATTGTCTAGCAGAACCACCTCAAAATCAAGGTTCAAAAGTGATGCTTGGCTAACATCCCACCCAAAAAGGGAACTTCTACACCAAGTAAGCCTCCAGAAAATCCTAATTGGACTCTTGATGAAGGTGAAGAAATGTGTAGGGACATACATGATTTACAAAAGAAGACAGTAAAAAAAGATGAACTACAAGAGATGGAAGCTAGGTTGGAGGCAATAAATACTAAGATGGATGGTTTAAAAGAGGAGATCATGGAAGGATTGAAAAATTTTGTAATAGAGAGGACACCTGAAAGTGGAAATGCATCCCATGAAATTCATGATGAGGACACAAGGAAAGTGAATCAAGAATGGAGAAACGCTAACTTTGGGTTGAAAACCAACCATGTTCCTAAGATCGATATGTGAAAGTTTGATGGCAAAGACCCTATCACATGGATACTTCAGATGGAGCAATTATTTGATGTACATAATGTTCCACATACACAAAAGGTATGAATTTCTTCTTTATATTTAAAACCCAATCAATTTGTATGGTATAGATGGCTTTGTTCTCGTAAATCACTCGTCACTTGGACAATTTTCATGGAAGAAATGATAGCACACTATGAGGATACAAGGAGCAATACCTTCTTTAGCCAATTGATAAATCTCAAGCAAAAGGGCTCAGTTATAGAGCACATTGAGAACTTCTAAAGATTGAATATAAAGGTAATAGATATTCCAGATGAGCACTTTATTGATGTATTCATAGGAACGTTAAGAGATAACATTCAACATGAGGTTCCCCTTTGGGAACCCAAATTGTTGGAGAATGCATTTAGGGTGTCAAGAAATGTTGAAAGTAAAAATATGGCTATGGCTAGTAGAAGGACGAATCCTAACATCTATAGAGAGAATAATGCTCCTTCTTCTAAAACACCTCAACCTACAAGGTTGACACCTCAACAATTAGAGGAAAGAAAAGAAAACGGTTTATGATTTAATTGTGACAGCAAGGGACATAAGTGTGGTGAGAATAAATTATTCTACATAGATTGTGAAGAGGAAGAAGAACAAGAACATGAATAGGAACCATCTCAAGATGAAAACGTAGAATCAATTTTGTCTAAATAGTTGACTCCCACGATATTGTGTAATGCATTGGCTAGAATTAGCACTCCTCAAACCCTCAAGATCGAAGGATATATCAAAAATAAAAAGGTAATAGTCCTAATTGATTCTGGTAGTACTCATAATTTCATTCACTATAAATTAGCCAAAGATCTCAATTGCTT